>JAYKKT010000047.1:3607500-3797500 GCA_036023115.1 Brasenia schreberi
GCCGATAAGTGGATATACAATCACTATATATATATAGAGAGAGAGAAGAAATAATACATGGTCATACTTAAGTGTTAGCATATTTAAGTAAATTTTAATTATTTTTAAAATGATAACTAAATAAAATTTGAATTATAAAATAATTAGATATGTACTTTTAGCAATTATACCTTATTCATATACACACTTTTTGCTAATTTTAAATATAAATGCAAACTTTTATCATAAAATTTAAATAATTGAGATTTATTTAAACTCCGCCCATGTAAGGGATCACCCTTGCATTGCCGGTCCCAAGCCCGGATAAAGGAGGAGGGTTGTGTTAGGCTTCCGTCAGCCAGGGTAAAACTTCGTCGGATTTTATAACATGGATTACAAAAATGATGAGCATTGCTTTGGGGAGTTCTCGCCTAGCAACATGGTGTAGAGCCCGAATGCAGTAAGAAGTAAGCAAGGGCCACTACATTTTCGCCCGAATGTAGTGAATCAATTACAGAGAGGGTCCCCATATCATGGACGAGTGTGGGTAAAGAAGTTAGTCCCGCTACATTGCCGTCTGAATGTAGTGAAAAAGTTTCAGAGAGGGTCTTCGCATTTTGATTATGGATGGATGCGGGGGATAAGGAAGCTAGTCCTAGATAATAAGATTCATATTGGTTCTTGGAATATCGGATCGGGTACGCTAATAGAGGTGGTAGATACTATGATTCGGAGAAAGATTCATATTCTATGTTTACAAGAGACAAAATGGGTTGGAGAAAAAGCAAAGGAGATAGAGGATACAGGTTTTAAATTATGGTACTTAGGTAAAGAAAAGGCTCGAAACAGAGTTGGTATTATCATAAATAAAGATTTAAAGGAGAGTGTAGTAGACATACAATGATATGATGACCGAATCATGACGTTGAAATTAGTGTTAGGAGCAGAGGCTTTGAATATAGTTTGTGCTTACACACCCCAAGTAGGACTAGAAGATATTCAAGATGAAGTTAATATTGGGTTACATCAAGGATCAACTTTAAGTCCATATTTATTTATAATGGTGATTGATGAGTTAACAAAACATATTCAAGATGAAGTACCTTGGTGTATGTTATTTGCAGATGACATTGTATTAGTGGAGTAGTCTAAGGAAAAAGTTAATAGAAAATTGGAACTATGGAGAGAAACATTAGAAAGCAAGGGCCTCCGACTTAGTAGAACAAAGACTGAATATATGGAATGTAAGTTTGATAATTTGGTTACCTCAGAAGACATAGAAATTAAAATTCGCACACATTGCATTCCCTGAAAGGAAAGTTTTAAATACCTGGGGTCAATTTTTGAGAGTGATGGAAGAATTGATGGAGATGTTACACATAGAATTAATGCTGGTTGGTTAAAATGGAGAGGAGCTTCAGGTATTCTTTGTGATAAGAAGATACCATTAAAATTAAAAGGTAAATATTATAGAGCAGCAATTAGGCTTGCCATGTTTTATGGTTCTGAGTGTTGGGCAGTTAATCATCAACATGTACAAAAGATGTCTGTGACTGAAATGAAGATGTTGAGATGGATGAGTGGTCATACAAGAAAATACCGTATACATAATGAGGTTATTAGAAACAAATTAGGAGTGACACCAATAGAGGATAAAATGAGAGAACATCGTTTAAGATGGTTTGGACATATAGAAAGAAGATCAAAAGAAGAACAGGTAAGAATGTTAGAAAAACTAAATTTGGAAAATATTAAAAGAGGTAGAGGACGACCATAAAAGTGTTGGAAAGAAACAATAAAGAATGATCTAGTTTATTGGGAGTTAACTGCTAACATGGCACACGATAGGGATATGTGGAAACAAAGAATCTATGTAGCCGAAGGATCAACTTTAAGTCCATACTTATTTATAATGGTGATTGATGAGTTAACAAAATATATTGAAATGAAGTACCTTGGTGTATGTTATTTGCAGATGACATTGTATTAGTGAAAGAGTCTTAGGAAAAAGTTAATAGAAAATTGGAACTATGGAGAGAAGCATTAGAAAGCAAAGGTCTTCGACTTAGTAGAATAAAGACAAAATATATAGAATGTAAGTTTGGTCATTTGGTTATTTTAGAGGACATAGAAATTAAAATTGGCACACATTGCATTACTCAAAAGAAAAGTTTTAAATACATAGGGTCAATTTTTCAGTGTGATGGAAGAATTGATGGAGATGTTATACATAGAATTAATGCTGGTTGGTTGAAATGGAGAGGAGCATCAGGTATTCTTTGTGATAAGAAGATACCATTAAAGTTAAAAGGTAAATATTATAGAGAAGCAATTAGGCCTGCTATGTTTTATGGTTCTAAGTGTTGGGCAACTAATCATCAACATGTACAAAAGATGTCTGTGACAAAAATGAAGATGTTGAGATGGATGAGTGATCATGTAAGAAAAGACCGTATAAATAATGAGGTTATTAGAAATAAAATAGTTGTGACACCCATAGAGGATAAAATGAGAGAATATCGTTTAAGATTGTGTGGACATATATAAAGAAGATCAAAAGAAGAACCTATAAGAAGGTATTAAAAACTAAATTTGAAAGTATTAAAAGAGGTAGAGGACGACCACAAAAGTGTTGGAAAGAAACAATAAAGAATGATCTAACTTATTGTGAGTTAACTGCTAACATGGTACACGATAGGGATATGTGGAAACAAAGAATCCATGCAACCAACCCCGTCTAGTATAGGAAAAGGCTTAGATGTTGTTGTTGTTGAGATTTATTTAGATATGCTAATATTTAAGTGTCTTAATTGTTTAAAAATGAACTATATATAGAATTTTTATGAACTGTTCTAACCAGTCAAACTTGGGTTTGGATTGGAACTGGAAAAGTGATTGCTGACCATGAAAGCGATTCCGTTCAGTTGCATCAATCAGATTTGGATCGTGGGTTCCAACTTTTCCACCACAACCAAATCATGAAGTCATAAAACTAAACGAAACGAGACTTGTTCATTTCCCCCAAAACCGGAACCGTACCAAACCGTCTCCCTCCAAGTTCCTATTTGGGTTTGGTTCCACCAGTTTCTCGTCCAGTTTTGGTTCCATATTTAAACTGGTTTTTATTTCCTTTTATTTTAAAAGTAAGGTGGAACTTTAAAAACCAGAACCAAAAAGTACTTAGAACCAGCCGTTGTGCTTCAGTTCTTCAATAAGTAGAACCAAAACAGAACTGTTCGGATCTCTAGTTCTGGTTCCAATTCTATAGCTAGTTCCTCGGTGGTTCTACTCCGATTCAACCTGCTGGGCAGGGTCAGAATCAAAGAGGTTTGAACCAATCCATAACATTGATTTCAATCCAGTTCAGAGTTAAATGGTGGTTCTCCATGGAAGAAAAATTAAACTTCGCCCGTTTGTATCACAATTTTCACTAGACAATGCAAGAAATCGAGTAGAAAGAACCATTTTTCAAGTATCAAACGAGTCAGAGAGCCTTATCAGTTGAGCTAGCACTCTCGGTGCTTGTATAATAATTTAATATTGATGGTACTTAGAGTAGACACGACCGGTTCCTAACTGGCTCGGTGGTTTCAAATGAAACCGGACTTGACCCAAGAACCGGCTTCACTAGTAAGGTTCTCCGACTCACATGACGGGGTCGCAAGTTTGATATGTATTGGTTTTTTGGTTTCAGATTCAAATTGAAACCACCCAAAATTAATGGTTTCATAATCGGAACCGAACATGTCTAGTATAGGAGTTATCTTTTTAGACAAGATAGAACTTGACCTAAAAAAGCACGTACCCATATCAAGGATTCAGCACTCAAAATCGAATATGGGTCTTTCTAAATCCACACACACATGTGAGAAGTCTACTATGCTTGCTATATTATATATTTAATATTCATGTAAAAAAATGAATGACTTAAAAAGGAAAAATATTATATATTGTTTTAGGTATACTTAATTAATATAGGTATTTTTTACTTTTGAAATCAATCATCAATATCTTATAATTGATTAAGATTGTACAGACCTCAAAAAGATAAAAGTGAAAAGCATATTAGACAAATACATAGATTATAATATATATAAGTCTTAATGATAACTCCGCCCATATAAGGGATTACTCTTGCATGGTCGGTCTCAAGCCCGGATAAAGGAAGAGGGTTGCGTTAGACTTCCGCAGCCAGCGTAAAAATTTATTAGATTTTTATACTATAAATTATACAAATTATCAGTATTGCGTTGAGGCGTCTTCTCTTAGAGATGCGTTGCAAAGCTCGAATGTAGTGAAAAGTAAGCAAGAGCCACTACATTTTCGCCTGGATGTAGTGAATCAATTATAAGTTAGTATAATTTATAATAGTGGAACCTCAAAAGCAATTGCCACTAAATATCACAAGTGTGGGTAAGGAAGTTAGTCCTAGATAATAAGATTTATATTGGTTTTTCGAATATCGGAACATTGTTCGATAAGCTAATGGAGATGGTAAATACTATGATTCAAAGAAAAATTCATATTCTATGTTTACAAGAGACAAAGTGGGTTGAGAAAAAAACAAAAGAGATAGATGATATAGGTTTTAAATTACTCAGGTAAGAAAAAGGCTCGAAAGAGAGTTGGTATTACCATAAATAAAGATTTAAAAGATGGTGTAGTAGACATTCAATGATATGATGACTGAATCATGACGTTGAAATTAGTGTTAGGAGTAGAGGTTTTTAATATAGTTTGTACTTACGCACCCCAAGTAGGAATAGAAGATATTATAAAGACAACTTTTTGGAAAGAGTTAGATAAGGTGATTCAAAAGATTCCACAAAGGGAGATGATTTGTTTAGTATGAGACTTAAATGAATATTTCGGTAAAGAGACATTAGGATATCAAGGTATTCATGGAAACTTTGGTTTTGAGGATATAAATGAGGAAGGTAGGGAGATTTTAAATTTTGTTATGGCATTTGATTTCTTTATAGTCAATACAATCTTCAAAAAACGAGATGAACATTTAATTACTTATAAGAGTGGCTTATCACAAACATAAATTGATTATTTTATTTATAGAAAAAAAGATAGAGCGTGTTGTAAAGATAGCAAGGTAATTCTAGGAAAAAGCTTAACCACCCAACATCGACTTTTAGTTATGGATTTACAAGTAAAAAGATGGATAAGAAGAAAAGAGTGCATCGAGCTATTCAGACTAAATAGTGGAACCTCAAAAGCAAGAAAAAAGGTATATTTAAACAGAAAGCCCTTCAAGGAGATGCTTGGAATTATGTTGTTACACCTTGTGATATGTGGAACAATATAGCTATACATATTAGGAAAGTGGCAAAAGATGTGTTTGGTGAATCTAAGGGAGGTATACCGACACAAAAAGAAGCTTGGTCGTAGAGTGAAATAGTGCAAAATAAAATCAAGATAAAGAGGGTATGTTATAAAATACATTATTCCTAGAAAACTAGTGAAACTTTAGAGGCTTATAAGAAAGTAAAGAAGAAAGCAAAAAAGGTTGTCAGTGAAGCAAAAACTAAAATTTGAAAGATATATACAAAAACCAATTTGGCTCACAAGACTATTTAATGAAATATTTAATGAATTGTGAATGCTATAGAAGTTTAAATTATGGTACTCAAGTAAGAAAAAGGCTCGAAATGGAGTTGGTATTATCATAAATAAAGATTTAAATGATAGTGTAGTAGATATATAACAATATGGTGACCAAATCATGATATTGAAATTAGTGTTAGGAGTAGAGGTTCTGAATATAGTTTGTGCTTACACACCCTAAGTAGGACTAGAAGATAGTATAAAGACAAGTTTTTTAGAAGAGTTAGATTAGGTGATTTAAAGAATTCTACAAAGGGAGATGATTTGTTTAGGAGGAGACTTAAATGGACATGTTCGTAAAGAGATATTAAGATATCAAGGTATTTATGGAAACTTTAGTTTTGAGGATATAAATGAGGAAGGTAGGGAGATTTTAAATTTTGTTATGGCATTTGATTTCTTTATAGTCAATACAATCTTCAAAAAACGAGATGAACATTTAATTACTTATAAGAGTGGCTTATCACAAACATAAATTGATTATTTTATTTATAGAAAAAAAGATAGAGCGTGTTGTAAAGATAGCAAGGTAATTCTAGGAAAAAGCTTAACCACCCAACATCGACTTTTAGTTATGGATTTACAAGTAAAAAGATGGATAAGAAGAAAAGAGTGCATCGAGCTATTCAGACTAAATAGTGGAACCTCAAAAGCAAGAAAAAAGGTATATTTAAACAAAAAGCCCTTCAAGGAGATGCTTTGAATTATATTGGTTTACCTTGTGATATGTGAAACAATATAGCTATACATATTAGGAAAGTATTGAAAGATGTGTTAGGTGAATCTAAGGGAGGTATACCGGCGCACAAAAAAAGCTTGGTGGTAGGTGAAATAGTGCAAAATAAAATCAAGGCAAAAAATACATATTATAAAATACATTATTTCTAGAAAACTAGTGAAACTTTAGAAGCTTATAAGAAAGTAAAGAAGGAAGCGAAAAAAGTTATGAGTGAAGCAAAAACTAAAATTTGGGAGACATATACAAGAACCAATTTAGCTCGGAAGACTATTTAATGAATTGTGAATGCTATAGAAGTTTGGAAAATCATAGGAAAAACATGAATCACTTGGCTCAGAAGACTATTTAATGAACTATGGAGAAACCAAAAGATGCCTAAGAAATATAGAGCAAGTATACTTATACCATATATAAGAACAAGAGAGATATTCATAATTGTGCGAATTATTGGGGTATCAAGTTAGTGAGCCATACTATGAAATTATGAGAAAAAATTATTGAATGTAGGTTAAGACAAATATCGAGTACAACAAAGAACTAATTTAGATTAATGCTAGGTAGATATATTATTGAAGGGATTCACCTTTTGAGACATCTTATGGAACATTTTAGAGCAAAAAAGAAATACCTTTACATGATATTTGTTGATGTAGAAAAAGCTTACGATAGGATACCAAAGGAGGTTCTTTGGAGAACCTTGGGAAAAATAGATATCACACTCACATACATAAATCTTATAAGAGACATGTACAATGGTGCTAAAACATATGTGAGTACTCATGAAGAAATGACAAACCTCTTTGAAGTTAATATTGGATTACATCAAGGATCAACTTTAAGTCCATACTTATTTATAATGGTGATTGATGAGTTAACAAAACATATTCAAGATGAAGTACCTTGGTGTATGTTATTTGCAGATGACATTATTTTAGTGGAGGAGTCTAGTCTATAGAAAAAGTTAATAGAAAATTGGAAACATTGAGAGAAACATTAGAAAGTAAAGGTTTTCAACTTACTACAACAAACACAAAATATATGGAATGTAAGTTTGATCATTTGGTTACTTCAGAGGACATTGAAATTAAAATTAGCATACATTGCATTCCTCAAAAGGAATGTTTTAAATACTTAGGGTCAATTTTTTAGAGTGATGGAAGAATTGATGGAGATGTTACGCATAGAATTAATGATGGTTGGTTAAAATGGAGAAGAGCATCAGGTATCTATGTGATAAGAGGATATAATTAAAGTTATTATAGAGCAACAATTACACCTGCTATATTTTATGGTTACGAGTGTTTTGCAGTTAATCATCAGCATGTACAAAAGATGTTTGTGAAAGAAATGAAGATGTTCAGATGGATAAGTGGTCATACAAGAAAAGACCGTATACATAATGAGGTTATTAGAAACAAATTAGGAGTGACACCAATAGTGGATAAAATGAGAGAATATCGTTTAAGATGGTTTGGAAATATAGAAAAAGATCAAAAGAAAAACCTATAAGAAGGTATGAAAAACTAGATTTTGAAAGTATTAAAAGAGGTAGAGGATGACCACAAAAGTGTTGGAAAGAAACAATAAAGAATGATCTAGCTCATAATTGTTGATATGGCACATGATAGGGCTACCTGAAAACAAAGAATCCATGTAACTGGCCCGGTCTAGTATGAGAAAAAGCTTAGTTGTTGTATAATATATATAAGTCTTAATGGTTTCAACATCGACAAGTGGGTGGTGTAGCGAACAAAAACGAATTACATATATTTTCTTTTAAGCAAAATCAAACCACAAATCAAAAGAATCAAATCTAACCGCATGTTTGGATCGATTCTTTAAGCACCCTTGGCAACCACAAACGGGGCTGGTGTACTGGACGGAACGTAAACCCCAAGAAGCATCTTCTTAATCGAACGATTGCTCTTGTCCGTTAGATATTGTAGATGCTAGGGAAGAATTCAGGAGATAAAGCCTCAAACATCCTTGAAGAAATAGAAGTCCTTAAATTTACTTAGATTAACGGTTGCTTACAATAGTAGGGCCTACTTCCATTGACAATTGTTATTCTCTGAATTTCCAATATGGTCCACTTTATGCTCACAATTGTCAAGTGGTTGCCTCAATAGTCTCAATCATTTAACCATAGTTGGTTTAACCAGTTGATAACTTTCTATTGAAAAAAGGAACCTAAAGACAAAAGTACATTGACAAGAATCTCCAAAGCATGCATCTCTCTCTACAACAACTAAGTCTTTCCCCGTACTAGATAGGGTCAGCTACATAAAACTTTTGTTTTCATAAAACCCAATCATGTGTCATACTAGGAGTTAACTTAACGGAAGATAAATTATTCTTTATTATTTATTTTCAGCACTTTACAACAATAATTAAGCCTTTTTCGTACTAGATGGGGTCGACTACATGAATTCTTTTAATATAAGCTACATTATTCTTTATATTGTTTCTTTTCGATACTTTAATGATCTTTGTTTTTTCTTTAATATTTTCATAATTTAGTTTTTCTATCATAAGTTAACATTAAAAGAGAAATCTAACAAGTTTATTACAGTAAGTGGTATTCTGTAAACTCATTTAAGAGGGAACAATTCCTTTTAGGTGGATAAATAATGGCAATCCTCAATCAAACTTGTTGGTTTAAAACCAAACTTTTTCTCTTAAACAACATCTTGAGTTCAAGGATTATTAATGGAGAAAGCCAGTACTGAGAGAGCTTTATCCCAATCACAAGCCGATCGGGCTCGAACAACAGTCCATGTAGGTTTCAAGATGCAGGTAGTTTAGGTAAAAGTCATAATGGTTGTAAACAATGGTGGAGTTGAGAATTATTTTTGTAAGGTATACTTGTATTTCCTATATATACTGATGGCTTCAGATTTTTTTATTTTATTTTGAGTGAGGTACATGCCTCAGTGTGGGTCCGCCATTGGCTGTAACTCCTTTCGTCAGTTTTATGAGGTGAGGTTAAGGTAGGAGTTAACTAAAGGCTCTACCTGGAGAATTGCGAGAAAAAAAGTTGCCTCTAGATGAATCTAGAAAATTAGAGGTTGTAAAAGGGAATTATCAGTAAAAGGTCGGCCTTTGTCAGAAAAGCTCCTTTATTAAAATTCTGGGGAAGCTCTTGGAGGGCGGAGAGGGAGGTTTTGTGGACGGGTAGGAGTCGACGAGAGACGAGGGGAGGAGGCAGAGGGGAAGGCGAAAGGGGAACTCAGAGGACGCTATAAAGGCGGAAGACGCTCTTCCCTCTTCAGATTCCCCAGACGGAAGCCGCCAACCGGAGGAATTTCCACCGGGTAAACCGCTAACGAGAGCACCCGGTTTTCCGGTGAGCTCCCTACCCGATGGCAGCAGATAAGTACTGCGAACTCTGTGCAGACGAGGCCACCGTATTTTGCATCCCAGACTCGGCTTTTCTTTGTTGGTCATGCGACGGAAGGGTGCACGATGCCAATTTTCTCGTCTCCCGTCACCTCCGTCGCTCGCTTTGCTCCTCCTGCCAAGAACCGTCAGGAGGCCCGTTCTCCGGCTCCGGATTCCCTCCCTTCCAATCGTTCTGCCACTCGTGCGACGCGGAGGTAAAGAAAGAAGAAGAATCGGAAGAGGAAGAGGGCGAGCTATCTACGAAAGCGTCCGGAACGGGAAAGAATGCTGCTGCCTCCGTGATCAGGAAGAGCGAGGAGAATTCGGCAAGGGATGGCTCGTCGGTAAGGCCACTAAAACAATCGCATTATGCTCCTGAGATTTAAATTCATCATAGTTTCAATTTTCTGGGCCTTCAAATTTTTTAGGCCCCAAATTTTTGAATCACATAGAATGACCAACTTCTGCTTTAGGCCTCAGCTTGTGTTGCGAATTCGGCGGAGGTTTCGTTGAAGAGGAGGAAGAGGAAGAGGTATGGAATGGGTGGTGACGACGTCGAGGCAGTAGCGGAGGAGACACTGGAGAGGTGGGGGAGGAAGGTGGGGCTGAGCAACGGCTGCACGGTGCCGCTGGCGTTGCACGCGTTTGGAATCTGCCAGCGGAGGCTGGACGGCCGGGCGCCGGCATCGTCAGTAAGGGCGTGGTTGGCGGGGTCGCTGTGGCTTGGGATGAGGCTGTGCGAGAGGAGTTTTGGGTCGGCGTTGGTGCTGAAGAGGTTGGAGGAGGTGTCCGGCGTCCCCGCCACCATCATCGCTCTCGCCGAGTCCAGGATGTTGAGAATGCTTAAGCTTCGTGTTCGGGAGGAAGGATGGGCCGAATGCTCCTCCTCTCAGTCTTGATTTGTAAGAGAGAATCTTGAATTATAAGATCTCTCTCTCTCTCTCTCTCTCTCTCTGCACATTCAATCCGGAAGACGAAGGGAAAGAAGGACCTTCTTGCTTGTTTGACTTCTTTTTCTCTTATGAGATGAAACAAGTTTGTTTGGCGTCTTTTGGCTAATGGTAACTGGTGGGGTAGGTTGCCTCACTCGTCTAGCATCTGCTAGCTTGTGGGTTGGCTCACTTGTCTAGTGCACTTTTCTTGGGTACAGACGTTTTATTATATATGCCCGCCGTCTCGTATTAGACCTGTTCTTCCAGGCGATTCACCGGAATTGTTATACCCGGCTTTTGTATCCATAATTTTCATCGTTTTGGGCTTTGCACCGGCTTTTCGCCGGAAGGAAAAGATAGACCATGTTGTTTGGAGATCGGCCGGAAAACATGTGATTATCATAAATTTTTTCTTATAGTCCGAAACAAAGAACAATAACTAGCGGTCAAGGGGTTGACTCATAAGTGGAAAGTCATGAGTTCGTTACCGGGGGGATGCATCTAGCTTTGGCTGCCTCATTGTAACAAAAAAAAAGAAAAGAAATAAAAGTCTAAGATATACAAATCGACGGATTCAAACGTGGGCTATACTTTTCCTTATCTTTTGATTTTTGAGTGGCGGGTACCACCTCGCCCTAATGTAGGTCCCATATATAAGGTATCATGTGTCAGTCGTAGATCAATTAACTTAAAACTAGACCTAAAACACACGTTCGTGTCATATTGTGATGGTTGTCACGGCCTAACCGTCGGGCGGGCCGATGGGGTTAGGAATGTGACCGGCATCTTGTCAAACGAGTTGGATAAGCTTTAGCACATTCTTAAAGTGGTGCATCGGATAAGTTGCTCTGACGACCTTCGATGGTGAATGTGAGTTAGATCCCTCTTCACATGCTAAGACTTAGAGTGGTCCTTACTTCCGTTTTAACTTTCACCACGCAACACAACAAACACTTAAGACTAAGACAATAAAGACACATGAAATGCAAAGTCATAAGGCAAAAGCTTCATTGATAACAGAAAGGATTGCAAGATCCGAATGCACTACATTGATAAAGTTTGGGGCACTTTTCTCAAAGAAGGTTTTAGTCGGTGGCCATAGGCCAAGTACAGTTCACGGTGGTCGAAAGGTGACATTCTCTCCCACTCAAAATCGTTGCTGTCCTCGATAACGTCAACTTCTTTGCCCCCACCTGGGGTCAATTCCTTCAACACATCATTATTCCCGCTCCCGTTGCATGGGTGGGTGCCTCTAGAAGGTTGGAGGGTATGGGGCATAATCTCTCGAATCACTTGCAATGACCCAATGGGTTGGATGGTACACTTGAGGTACGTTATTGTCAAGGAGCTGTGTCTGTCAACCCGAAATATGCTTGTCGATCCGGGGTGTTGTTATGATGCTCTGCATCACCAAAGAAAACCACGGGTAACAAAGGACCCGCATGAGACCTGCCTCATCAGGTTCCAACTGAGAATTATGCGCCACATGGGGCTCCTCGCTTGTCTTGAGGAAGCCAACACCGATGTTGGGCGCAAAGGTGGCATGTATAATGCTCTAGGGAGACTATTGCCTTCTACAATGTCATGTGTAGTTCTTTAGGGCGATTAGTGCTGGCAATGTGTGTTCAATCTTTGTGGCGACTAGCGAACGAACCTATAGGGTGACACTCCGCATCACCAAAGATGGTCACGAGAAACCAAGGACCTGCATGAGACATGCCTCATGTAGTATCATTCTAACCGGATGCTTGCATGAGGACTTCTCATCTGTCTTGAGAAAGCCAACATCAATGCCAAGCATGTGGGTGATGTATATAGAGATTCAAGGCAACTATTGACTTCTGTGGCAGCGTGGGTAGTTCTTGAGGGCGACTAGTGCCGATAAGGGGATACGCAGTCCTTGCTGGTGACTGGCATGAATGAACTTGCAAGGTGACACTTCGCATCACCGAAGATAGTCACGATAAACCAAGGACCGACATGAGACTTACCTCATGGGATATCATGTGAACTGATAAGGGTGCACAATCCTTGTTGGCAATTGGCACAAATGAATCCTAATGTTTGACACTCTGCATTACCAAAGTCACCACTGGACATAGATAATCCACACGAGAACTACCTCGTGTAACAAAAATGAGTCCTCATCAGCACTGGCATGCACAGTCCTTGCTGGCGACTAACATAAACGATCTGAACAAACATTCCATCGATCTGTGCTACCCTTCATGCGAGCAACGTGGACCACCGTAATATCCTTCGTCACTACAGTGTAATCGGAGGTCCCCATCCATGCGCTACGCATCATGACTTACACTTTGTGTCAATGTCCAAAGTTTTGGCGCCCCTGTTGCATGAATGTATCCACCCACATTACTGCCCTGCCTCACCAAGGGTCGATCATGATCCTGTGGGTACCTGAAGGATCAACACCTCATGTGTCGATCCCCTAATTCTCTTTTATTAATCTTCATGGCCTAAGTGTATCCCACGATAAACAACACGAGGTTGAATGCCCCTCGAGTATTGTGTGGTAGTAGCATAAGGCTTCTGGATACTATCCTCTCAATATGAGGAGATCATTATTTCTACCGATAATCGATCTAACGGTCGTTCCGTGCTCCTCGGGGCTTTTAGCCTCCTATTTAGTTATAGTGTTCCCTCTAGCTAACGCGAAAATGATACAACCATGATCCTCTCAATGTTCTACAAAGTTTGTTTGTGAGCAACCGCATGCTTCCCCATGAGTTTTTTAGCTGACTAACATTTATCGGGATCAAACATGTTATGTGTACTTTCTTATATACAACAGTTGATCTAGGAATTTTTCAGCATTTTTGTGAGACGCAAACTTATCCTCACCTTGATGCAAGCTTATCCTCACCTTAAAGTGGATCTGCCACTAGAGTGAGGTTCCTCTATTAAGGAAGAAAACATGATGCATAATAGTCGGCAAAACCAAGTTGAAATCTTCCTAGAGAGAGCATATGGGATGAGCAGTTCTGAGGAGAGTTGCCGTCACTGATCACAACAATCATCCAGATGTGAATTGAGGTTGCTTGGATGATTGGTGATAGACTCATGTCACTGAAGAAATCCGAAGATGATAAAGTAGTTGAGAAAGCTTGAAGAAGATCTCCAATAGAAACCAATTCCCTTCAAGCAAGTTTTTACAAAGGGGATTTTTTCTCATTTTGTTTTTGGACGTTTAACTTGTTAAACTTTTTCCCATTTATATTTTTTCATATGGGTTTTCTGATTCCAACTTTGAGAGGTTGAAGCTCCGAATAATCCTTTGATTCTTTTGTAAAAGTTAAAACGATTGTAATCTTTTGTTTAACAGTAAAAAACAGTATCTAGGAAATTCAAAAAGAGGATCTTATCTTTCATATTTCATGTGAATGCAGTCGAAGGCCAAATGTAGCAACCTAGTTATTTTACATCTTCCACTTAGCTACATTGATCATACACTAATTTCCTCCCACTATTGAGAGGATTTTCAAGTTATACTATTTTTTAATTACATAAGAATTATAATTTATACATGTTATGCAGTTTTTCATAATCAATACAATTTCCTTGCATAACAACCAAATAGTGTGCTTTCACATAAGACTCTAGGCATATCTTAAATTCATGTGTGTAACTTGTTTTATAAAGAGATCTTCAAAAATGTCTTTAATTAAGGGGTTAGTCATCATGTCTTTAGTTGGCATATAAGATATATATATATATATATATATATATATATATATATATATATATATATATATATATATATATATATATCATTCATTTTATGCATATCATTAACATAATAGTGTTTAACTATTATATGTTTACTTCTAGAGCTATTAATTTCACTCTTAATGAGAGTGATTGTTGCACTGTTGTCACAATAATGACAACGAACTCATTGGCTATATCCAGCTTTAAATCATGTATGAAGCAATTTATCAAAATGACATTCGTTGCAATCATAATGCAAGCAACATATTGACCTTTTTGTGTATGCAATACTACACAACCTTGTTTCTTATATACCAAGAAGCAATGTCACCTTTAAATAAAAATATTTAATCGAAGGTTGATTTGTTGTCAGCTATGCTCTCAACAAAGCCAATATTTGAGTATCCTATCACTTTTAATTCATCTACTTGAAAGCGTAACCTTAAATTTTTTGTTCATTTAAGATATATTAGAATCTTTTTCAAATCAACTTAGTGTTAACAACCATGATTACTTGGATACCTGCTTATAAGACCAATAACAAAGTTGATTTCATATATTGTACATAACATAGCTTGTGTATAAGAAATCATGTCATGTCAGCAGCCTTACTCAGTTTGACCCCTTTAGTGATTAGTGTTTTTGTAGGTTTGTAATCACCCATAAACTTCTTAAGGATATAATTAATATATCTCTTGACTTAATCATATAAGTTTAGATTCTATAGAAAGAGAAATCTTTATACCTACGATATAAGATGTCTCTCCCATATCCTTATCTAAAACTTAGAATTCAACCATGACTTAATTTCAATAATTATCTCATTATCATTTTCAGTCAACAATATGTCATCCATATATAATGATAGAATGACAAAGTGACTCCCGCTTTTTAAAATATATACACAATAGTCAAGTTCATTAGCCACAAATCTAAGTTCTAATATGACATTTTGAAAAGTTAAATATCATTGATGATGTGATTATTTTATACCATATAGAGATTTCTTCAACTTATATATTTTATATGTTTGGTATTCAACAACATACCCTTTTGATTATTGCATATATGTGATTTCATTTAAATCACCATTTAAAAAGACAATCCTTATATCAAGCTGATGTAAATCCAAATCATAAAAATAATTCTTATGGATGTAAATTTCACAACATAAGAATATTTATCTACATGATATATCCCATCCTTTGCAATTAGTATCGCCTTAAACTTATTGATTGTATCATCGACTTTATATTTCCTTTTAAGAACTCATTTATGACTTATGACTTTCCTTCATCTAGGTAAATATGTTAATTCTCATACTTTTCTTAATGGATTCAATTTCCTTGTCAATTGCTTTTTTTAATTTGATGATGTAGATAAACTAATAGTTTGTTGATAAGTTAAGTTATCAATCAATTCATCTAAATCCACTGAATTACATATTTTCTTCTCAAGGTAAGTATGATCATCTTTTAAGTACGATGATGTGATTATAAGTTTTTTATGTTAACTTAAAGTTTCAGTTTGTAAAGGAATGTCATTTGAATCACTATCCATAGGTTCTAGTGATGATATATCCATATATACTGGATCATCAATAGTCTGATCATAATTTTGAAGGATGTCATTATTAGTATCTTCTTAGAATTTAACATTTCTACTTTTTATTAAACCATGCCTCTTGTTATAAATCTATATCTTTTAGAACCTTTTGGGCATCTAATTAAAACACATCTCAATGACCTATTGTATAACTCTTTTCTAGATTGATAAATGATCTTCACATGGATAATAGATCTCAACCTTCGTAGATGACTTAGATATGATTTTCTACCAAACCACATACCATATAGTATATAGAATACAACCTTATAGGGTACACTATTTAATATATACATGGTTCTAGTTATTACTTTTTCTTAAAATACCTTTTGGTAGGGAAACATCTATTAACATGAACTTAATCATATTCAATATACTCATGTTATATATTTTAACTACATCATTTTGTTGAGGTATTTTAGACATACTATTCTCTTTTGAAATAAAGTTTTTACAATATTAAAGGAATTTTGTAGAAGTGTATTTATCGCTTTGGTTAGATCTTAAGACTTAAAGTATAGCCCAGTTGGTTTTCAATTTTTTGCTTATATTTTTAAATGTATCTAATGCCTTAGATTTATGTGATAAGATATATAAATATTAATACATCGAATAATCATCTATAAAGATTATAAAATAAACCTTACCCTTAAAAGTCCATATATATATATATATATGTTGTTTTTAGATGTTGTTAAGCCTTTTTCAATTTATATTTTTTCATGCTGGGTTTTCCAATTCCAACTTAAGGAGATTGTGGTCCAAATAATCCTTCGATTCTTTTGTAAAAGTTAAAAGGATTGTAGTCTTTTGTTTAAAAGTAAAAAAACAAATCTACAAAATCCTAATAAAGCCCTATCTTTTTGGATTTCGTAGGAATGCATTCAGAGGCAGAATGTGACCACCTTATTATTTTACAGTCACAAGCCAAGTTCATAAAGGTATGAGGTGCTGTAACAGAGCTTGGTATAAGAATATCGTCAAGTAATATTGGAGATGGATTAAAAAACAAATGCAAATGTATCAAGGAAGGTGCATCATTTGGCCACAACCCGTTTGCCATCTTCAGGAGGTTAGCCGTGGCCATCTCGAGAGAATGGGAAGTATTGGCAAAGACCGGCCTGAAACTCAAAGCTGGAATACATATGTAGAAGGAACCTCCTAATGGAGTGACATTAATATTGCAATTTGATGATGTAATTATTCGGAGATAATAGATATATCTAGACATGACTGGTTCCGAACCCACTGCATAGTTCGGTTCAAAACCGTGCCGTTGGTGGAACTGGTGGTAACTGGAACTAGTTGACTTGGCCTAAGAACCGTAATCGAAACCGAAGACCCCTCAATTCCGTTACGGTTAATGGTAACAGAAAACCGGTTCAAAACGGATGGTTCCAAACCACTGTTAATTAAGTTTCATATATTTTTTTCAACACCAATTATCACAAATTGCTTAGTAGTTCAATGATAGGGTGCTCTCCCACCATTGTGGTTGGTGGGAGTTTGAATCTTAGATGGCGTATTTGCCCTGGTTAAAAAAAATTGAAATGGTTTCCGGATGGTTTTGAAAGCAGAAGTAAAACCACCACAAAACTGGTGGTTCCAAAACCGGAACCAGCCCTAAATCGGTTCAGTTCCTGTTCTAGGTTGTGCTTCATACCCTTTTCAGACAAAAAAAGGATCTAATTTTTATCATCTAACCAATCTGTGTTTGGTTCAAGTGGTTCTCCTTAAGTAAAGGTCTAGTATTGTGAACAGACGAAACTCGAACCAGATTAGTTTAGTTGGGGTGCTTTGGGCTTTCCGATACCCAACGTATACTTCACCGGAAAAGAAAACCATTGGCAACATGTGGTATTTTAAGTGCTTTTGTTACTTTATTTTTTCGTGTTTTAGAGAAGAATATATTTTCCATTACCCTCTCGATTGTATTCAAGCTTTGTGAAAGCAATGGCCAAACAAGGGTTTAAAAAGAAACACAAAAGAAAGAACAAACGACGGAACGCATGCAAAATAATACGTCGATATGTCCGAGTGGTTAAGGAGACAGACTTGAAATCTGTTGGGCTTCGCCCGCGCAGGTTCGAACCCTGCTGTCATCCTTCACCGAAGATGGATCATTGAGATTTGTTAATACCTAAGGATATTAGCCTATACCAATTTCTCTCTATATAGAGAGAATAGTAAGTATATACATTCATATTTAAACATTGTCAAAGATTTCAATCGTTCGATTGATAGATTGATACTTCAAAAAATTAAAATTTCAAAAATAAGAAAGTATTTTAGTATTTTTGCACTTAGTACTATTTGTTTGTTTTAAAGACCTCAATTATGGATTGATCTTTAAAAAGATTTGAACATGAATAAATGTTGACTAATTTCTCCCTCCTCTCTCTCAGTTGGCAAGGCAGGATGGTTTTGCCCGAACGAAGGCATTCAGTGCAAGGTTGTGGTAGGGTGCTCTTTCTTGTCTGCATGTTTTCTCTAGTAATGGTTAACTTTAAGAATTGATACTCATGTACCCTTTTTACTATCTACACATTCTTTTTCTTACTTATCTAAAAATATCTTTGGTCATTTTTAATAATTATAAAATTACTTTTAACCTAGAAAATCTAGTTTTCTCCTCTATTTCTTCACCGAAATCTGTTAAACAGAAGAAGAGAAAGAGGGAAAAAAGAAAAAGAAGATAAGAAATGATGATTCAAAGGGGGGTTTGTCGATTTATTGAGATATGTTGTTCATTTAATTTTGTTTTTTCTATTTTTTAATTGTTTTGATTGATTTCTCGATCAAAATCAAAATAAAAAAAATCAAGTTCCAGAAAAGAGAAACAAGTCTAGTAGAGAATTTGATCTAGTTTTTTATTTTCAATTTTTTCATATGTTTCTTTATTTTTGTTTTCTTTTTCTTTTGTTCTTGATTTTTATTCTTCTTTTTTATTATTAATTTTGTTTTTAGTATCATTTTTCTTATTTTTATTTCTTATTTTTGATAAATTAGTAAGAATATGTATTGAACTACGAAGAAGGTAACAACACTAAATAAAATACCCATAGTTGAAGACTCTTACTAATATTGGGTGGGAGAGGAGAGAGTATTTATACAAGATAATTTTTATATTTGTTGAAAAAAAGGTATATAGATAGTAAAATGGGTGTGTAAATAATAATACCCTTGACTTTCTCCGTTGAAGAATGGTTTGAGAACCATAAAACATGGCGACCTTAACAATGTGACAATCCTGTCCGGTTCCATTCGGGCAGGGCCAGTTGAGCCAGAGTGGAACTCCCCATACAACCGTCTGGAACCAAATCAGAACCAGCGGTACCACGGTTCAGCTTTTGGTTCTACTAATTGAATAACCAAAGTGGAACTGGTGGCCTAGAACCGCGGCCGATTCCATGTACTTTTTGTTTCAGGTTTGAAGTTTCACCTTATTTTTCAAATTAAACTGAAACCAAGAGTGATTGGATTCTACTCATTCATCACCTATTACTCATTCATCACTTATTCTAAGGCATGAGTGTAATACATTTTTTTACTATTTTTAAAGAATTAAAAAAATTAATAAATTAGAATCATAAAACTCGATAGCGATAGGTTTGATGACAGAATCAAAACCGGCTCCATCCGAGATGGACCTGGAGAAGGAGCAGTTTGGTTTGGTTGTGGAACTTGAAGCACCGGGTTGGAACCATCAGCCCTGGTTCAACCTGAACTGGATAGGTCTTGACTGGATTTTTAAAAACGAGCCACAAAATAGAGTCGTATTATGCCACCCGAATCTTACTCCTTCGTGTCCGTGTCGATACGAACTGCTACCGTCCCCTTTCGGCGGGCCGATTTCCTTTGGTAGAGGCGTTTAGGAGAGAAAGATGCAAAGGGAGATGGCGGAGAGCTTGGTGATCGTGCACAACGTCGCGAAGAGGCACAACGTAGGGACGCTGGTTCGCAGCGCCACAGCTTTCGGAGTATCGGAAGTAATTCTTGTTGGAAGAAGGGACTCCAACGCCTTTGGCAGCCATGGCTCCGCCTCTCACGTCCGCTTCTGCCACTTCCATTCCCTCTCCGAGGCCCGCCATTATCTCAAGGTCTTCCCACCTTCTTCGTTTGCTTTCCTCGGCCTATTCGGTTGGCTGACCTGTTTATGATGCGTCATGCCCTTTCTGAAAATTTTCTACGGCTCTTCGTTGCTTAATTTTACTCGGTTCGTGGTTGTATGTGGCCTTTTCAGGATTAACATGTATATGTTGCAACTGGGTTTCTTGTGGTACTTGTGGATTAGTTGCAAGTGGTTTTGATAAGCTGATCGTTATGACAATTTATCAAGATTCGAGATAAGGTGGGGATTCAGTTGACAAAAGATTAGATATGCGTTGGTTGGTTTGCAGGAAACTAGGAAAACATGAATTTCTTCTCGTGCAAAAGTTTATACTTTAAATGTTTGATCAATAAATTATCCAAATAACCAATCAAGATGTTATTTTCTTAAACTAGCATCCTTCAATCAATTCGCCAAATATGAACCCGGATCTTATTTACTTCGATTAGTGCCTTTTCTTTCTGCACCTGTCAATGTTGAGAATGTAAGATCTTTCGGTAATTTTAGTTCATCGAGGCACAATTGTAGCGGAATTAGCTTGTTTACTTACAAGCATCTCTTATTCGGGAAGTTTACTACGTAAGGCCCTTCTTAAATTTCATTTCTTCATCTTTCCAGTGTATTGTTAAGAGGGGACACCCTGATAAAATAAGTTGTAGAATCTATGACAAAAGGTCCTGCCAAGTTTTGAGCTAGCCACTACCTAATGTGAACCTTCTCCGTTCTTGTGTATGCTTCAGAAAGGAAACAATGAAACTACTTATAGTATCTTTAATAATATGTAATCCACTTCTAGAATCCGTGAACAATGTTCAACTGAGTTTTACGCTGACACAACTCTCTCTATCTCTTGTGAATTGATTGATCCTTTTGTTATTGTAAGTTTGTAACTGCAGGAGGTGGGAGAGAAAGAAAGACAGCATAGTGTGTTCATCTCTGTAAATTGAGGATTCCTCCTTAGGTTTTTCCTTTTCTGGTTGGGGTCAGCTTCAAGTAGGATTCTCCATTTTAAAGAAAGGGTAATTCCGTTGGTGAATTAGTGTCCCATGTTTTAAACATGTGTTAGAATCAGTGGATCATTTATTGTAAACTTATGAATGACTTGGCCAGTTTTGGAAGGCAGACTTTTTGGTTGTTACAATTTAGTTACGTTATAAGACAGGTAGTGATGAACTGTGAGCTTTGATTTTTGTAAGATATTGCAAACGAATTGCATAGTGAAATTGATATCTTCCATGATCGTTTGACTTGTTTAGAGGGAAAGAAAACAACAAATAGGAGAGACTTTGATGGGATGGGATGGAGAAACCTTTGACCGAGCTTCTTGACTGTTGGTTTAGCCATTTGTCTTTTTGGTACGGGGCAATTATTGTGGGAATGTAGTGAAGCCTGTAGAATTAGTAGAATCTCTTAGTATTACTTGCACCTAGCTGGTGTTTCTCTAATAGATTCTTTCTTTTTTATAGGAAGAAGTGTTCCTCTATTCTCTGGGAGTCAAGACCTGATATCCAGATCCCTCGGCCACCATTTGTGCACTGCTTTTGATCCTACACAAGGACATCCTCTTGCTAATTGCTGAAACAAATGCTGGTCCTTTAATAAAGCTACTAAATCTTCTTAAATTAGCATTGAATCTTTTCATCATAGTCTAAGGAAAGCAAGGTGTGAAGTAGCACTTTCGGTGATCCTTGGGTTTAGTCAGTGCACTCCCAACTTTGGTGGTTGATTCTCCTGATTGGTTTGGACCTAGGCATAATCTTATTTAACTTCTCATTAGAATCGAGCATCCCAAAACACTCTCAGAGATGGTAGGCTCTTAATTGCCTGGTTCTAGATCATCTGTTCATGCTTGAGTCCACCCACAATAGCACAATGAAAGCGTCAGCTGGCTGTGTGGTGGCCATGTTGCAGAGTCTGAACCTGGTGCTTAGAGCTTAAGTTCATTGCTCCCAAGTATGGGTGTCCAATTTGAACTACCTTTTCTGCTTTGGAAATGATATTTGAAGAATTATTTCACATAATAATTGGCTTAAGGTATCATCTCCTGCCAACTTGGAGTTGCATTCCTTGATTGTCCAAACTATGATTGATGAAAAGATCATCCTCCTTCGCATAGTTCATTGAGTTGCTGCTCAGTCACAAAATTCACCATGGTTAACATTCAATAAGACATGTTCAGTTCAGTCACAAAATTCACCATGGTTAACATTCAATAAGACATGTTCAGAAGTTCCACCTATAATGGACTGTGCTTTATCTCTTCCCAACTCCTATGGAATGTTGGGAGCTGTGAAGAGGAAGCATGCTTTCATACCGGTCACATTCTGCACTTGATCCTCCTTGACTGTGCTCTTGTCTCTTCCCAACTCCTCTGGAATGTTGGGAGCTGTGGAGTGGAAGAATGCTTTCATACTGGCCTGCTAGAAGCGCAGGTTTTGAGATGGAAGGGTTGGATAAGACAATTTGTATATTGGTGGGAGATGATAATAAGTGAGGGAAGAGCGAGAATGTATAGTTCAATTGGTTGATGTGCTTCAATTCAAGTTGTTTAGTGATTCGTCTTCCCTTTTGTTCTAAAAGGAAATATTCACGTGATTTTTTCTCTGCTGGAAGCCTCAAATGTCTTCTGTTTCTCATGTTTTTATCTTTCAGTAATTGCAGTACTTATCTTAATTTGGCCTGTCATGCATTTCTATAGCCTACGTCGTAATTCCTAGGATTCAACGGATTGTATGCGTTGGGTATGATTAGCTCACACTATCTTGTGTTTGGCCATTTAGGAAAAGGGTTGTGACATATGTGGTGTGGAGATCGCAGATGGTGCTCTTCCGGTGCATGACCATCCTTTTAAGAGAAGTACAGCTTTCATACTCGGTAATGAGGTAATCAATAGGCTCTTCCTTTGGGAAGATTCTGGGCCTTGGTCATATGTTGAAATGTTTTAATTGAAGAATGTCTTACCATATAAGACTAATACTGCTTTTCAAGCAATTGGATCTTCAAAGCCATGTTAAAAAATTCTGCTCAACTTGAAGGGCGTATTTGGATTGGAGAAATGAAAGAAAGAGAGATCAATGTGACCCTTTAACAAAAATTGCATGATTTGATTTTACTTGAGTTCTCAAACAATCAAATTCTCCGTGTTGCTTCCCCAGTTCCTTGGGAGGGGATTCCCATCCCTCAGGCAGAAACTACTATAGCAGCTAGGCATTGTGTCCATGTTCCCAAGAGTTGGATACGTGAAAAGATGAGCCTGTTGATACACAAAGTAGATTCTTGAAAATATGTCCAGCCATATCTATGTCCTCGATTGCAACTTTTTGAACTTTAGAAGCAATCTCGTCTTCATCAAATGCATGTTTAGGTGTCCCTTTAGGAAGTATGTGATTTCTTTGTTTACATCCCACATCCCACAGACTTATAGTCTTAGGTATTATTAAGCGTGAGATGTACAATACTTTCTTTTCTTTAGATTCATTGGTTGTATTATCTTTCTCAGGGTACTGGGCTATCAAGCAAGGAGTGTGAAATATGTGATTTCTTTGTTTACATCCCACAATATGGATGTGGCACTGCTTCTTTGAATGTCACTGTGGCAGCATCAATCGTGTTACACCACTTTGGTGGTACTTTTCTACAACTTGATTTCTGAGTACACTTGGGCTCCTTATACATTTAACTGTGAAATGTTCTGAACTGCTGAAACTTTTTTGTACCTGGTGGATTAAACTGATACACTTACTTGGTTATTTAGTTAAATACCATAACAGTAGGTGTCAACATGCAAAAGATGTCCTATGGTATAAATGAAGTTGAGGTGGATGTGTAAGCCACACAAGAAAAATGAGGTTATTCAGAAAAGGTTTGTGTGACACCGATAAAAGATAAAATGAGTTGGACAGTTTGGCACTTTGGCTTCATGTGGTTTGGACATTTGCAGTCAGATGGAACCCTGATGACAACGTGTGGAAAACGATATGGTACACTTTAAAATAGGGAAAGGTCTAAAAAATGTTGGAAAGAACAACAAATCATGATCTTTCTTCTTTTGAGTTGAATGTTATTATGACACAAGCTCGAGCTCAATGGCAACTAAGGATACTTATAGCCGACCCAACTTATTGAGGGAAAAGACTTAGTTTGGATATGCTTTGGTGGTAACATAGAGGTAGGTGTTTAACTTAAACACGCTAATTGCATATATCAGGAGTTTAAACGATGTTATTGCACAATTGAAAAGATCTTGCCCTGCACTTGTAGGAGATATCGATTCAACTGGTTGCTTAAAGGGATTGTCAAATTTGCTTGTTTGTTGCTTCTTAGAAATTGTTTGTTAACATGTCATTGTCTAGCAATTTTGGGTCAAATTAGAGTTCTCGACTGTCAATTTTGAGTGTTGAATGTGTTTGGTATTTACTGCAGTTTGGGCCGGCTTCAATGAGAGAATTCGTGAAGGGAACAAGTATACTGTAGCAGAGAAACCAACCAAACAAACTAGGAGGAATTATTGCATGGAAAATGCTGAGTCTGTAGTCGAGGAGCGCAGAAGCAGGAGAGAGCATTCTAAATTTGACTTCTTTGATGATGCAAACAGTGCCTGCACAATTGATGTTTCTCAATCTAATGCGTTGGATGCACTGTTTCATGCCTAAATGCGTGTCTTGATGGTGGGAGATAGGAGAATAGCATCACACACTTGGCTTTCATTTCGATGCAGTGAACTCATGATGGTCAACTTGATGAAAAGCCAAAACCCTGAATTTATCACAGACATTTCTGTTCAATTTACTCATTGCATGGGGGAAATAACCATGCGATTTGAAGCAGTGGGAACTGAAGTGGAAATCCCTGATCTTATGTCACCATCGTGAATGGTGATAAAATGAAGGGTAGCAGGGTCATCTAGAAAAGGGTGTGATAGGTTGGTCCTAATAAATAACCTAATTGTCCGTTTGAGTTCTAAATATTGGTTTCATCTTCAACCATCCGGAAAAGCTGTCAAGCTGCAGGTGAGCCATCCCTACCGTCACGTCTTGCAAGCTTTTGGTATAAAATTGTTAAGATGCCTTGGGTTACATTATAAGTGAAAGCTGTCAAGCTGCAGATGAGCCATCCGTCTTCACGTCTTATAAGATTTTGGTGTAGGTTGGTACCAATTTCTTTTGTTAAGATACCATGGGTTAAATTTTTAAGTAATGGTACGGAGTGGAGATATATGATGTGAGTTTATTTTATTTTCTCTTTTGTTTGAAGAACGTGGATTTTTCAAATGCTTCTTACAGGAACAATACGCCACGTTTGTTGATTTCCATCTTACTTAAAATATGCAGAGCCTGTGTCAAATGTGAATAACATAGTTGGGTGGTATGGTAGATTTGGCTTAACCAGGGGGCTTCATCATTATTCTGACCATGGCTGCCTCAAGTTTCCTTGTCTCAAGAGAGGTGGTTTACGACGATTGGCCACTGCAGTGGTCGAAGATGGTGACATGAAAAGGAAAGTAACGGTTAACAATTTCTGGTCAATTCCATTTATTTAAATTTAACCTTCAAAGAGGAGTCAATTTTGGTGAATTTGTTTAACATACAAATTGCATTATGCTAAAAAAGGCTGGTGAAACTTGAGACTTTTAAGAAAGCAAAGAAAAACGAAAAAAGTCATTAGTGAAGTAAAACTAAAATTTAAGAAGATTTATATAAAAACTTAACTAAAAAAAGATGAAAGAGATATTTTTAGGATAGTTAAAGCTAGAGATAAAAAAACTAAGTATCTTACTTTTATTAGATGCATCAAAGATGAGGATGAGAAGATTTTAGTGCCAAATGATGATATGTAAAATAGATTGAAAGATTATTTTATAAACTTTTTAATGAAAATACATATGTTAGTATTAGCTTAAGAGAGTTAGTAAAATTTAAAAAGTACATAAATTACAATTTCTATCGACGTATTCAAAAAAAAAGAAAGCCAAAGAGACTCTTAAATATATGAAAGTTGATAAATCTATAAGACCAAACAATATTCTTACATAAGTATGGAAAATTCTACGAAAGATGTAAAAAAGTATATAAATTACAATTTCTATCGAGGTATTAAAAAAATAAAGTCAAAGAGACTCTTAAATATATGAAAGTTGATAAATTTGTAAGACCAAACAATATTCTTACATAAGTATAAAAAATTCTAGGAGAGATGGGGCTCACTTAGTTCACAAAACTATTTAATAAAATATGAAGAACTCAGAAGATGCCCGAGGAATGAAGAGCGAGTACACTTATACTCATACATAACAAGGGAGACATTTAGAATTATGTGAATTATCGAAGTATGAAGTTAATGAGCTATATTATGAAATTATGGGAAAGAATTATCGAACTTAGGTTAAGACAAGTATCGAGTACAATAAAAAAACCAATTTGGATTCATGCCCGACAGATCTATTATTGAAGCGATTCACCTATTGAGACGACTTATGAAAGATTTTACATTAAGGAAATGGTTGGCTAGAGATTGAGTTTTATTCGAACAACCCGAGCTTGGCTTGTTTGAGCTCAGTGCAACCAAAATTAACTCAATTAAGCTCAGCTTGAAATCAAACTCAGTAGATCAAACCCGATCGAGCTTGTAAATTAGCTCAAACTTTTAAACATTTAATGATGTATATTAATATATATAAGAAGCTTGATTGAGCTTGTGAGCTTCTTGAGCCGATTACTGGTGAGCTTGAGATCGAGCCTGATAAAATCGAATCAAGTTTGAACTTCTTTATAGTCAAGCTCAATAGGCTCGGTTCAGTCGCAACCCTAGAAACAATAGGCGAATTGATCAAGTCGAATACGGCTCATCTAACCGGAACTCATCCGTCCCGAGTCCCTAGTTTAATTTATGTATATGCATTACTTTTTATTTTGTCTTTATTTTTTTTATGGGATTACCATTTGCACACCCCAAATTAATAAATAGACACTCCTCCTTTTCTATGATTTCCAAAAATACGCCCATTCATTTCCGAAAATTCTCATACTACCTCTCACCTCACCTTAACATTAGAAAGTAAAGGCTTCCAACTTAACACAACAAAGACAAAATATATGAAATTTAAGTTTGATCATTTGGCTACTTTGGAGAACATAAAAATTAAGATTGACACATTACATCCCTCATAAGGAAAATTTTAAATACCTAAGATCAGTCTTCAAAGTGATGACAAAATTGATAGAGATGTTACGCATAGAATTAATGTCGGTTGGTTAAAATGAAGAGGGGTATCAAATATTATGTGATAAGAAGATATCATTAAAGTTAAAAGATAAATTTTATAAAGCATCAATTAGACCTGTTATGTTTTATGATTTTGAGTGGTCACACAAGGGAAGACCGTTATACTTAACGAGATTATTAGAAACAACTTTGGAGGATAAAATATGGGAAAATCTTTTAAGATGGTTTGGACATATAGAAAGACAACCAAATGATGGTCTCGTAAAAAGATATGAAAACCTAGATTGTGAAAATGTTAAAAGAGTAATAAGATGACAACAAAAGTGTTGGAAAGAAACAATAAAAAATGATATAATTTATATTGAATTAATTTCTAGCATGATAGGATTATGTGGAAACAAAGAATCCATATAGCCCATCCATCTAGTATGAGAAAAGGTTTAATTGTTGTTTCCAACATTAAATATGAATATTTGCACTTAGAATTGTAGATTTTTATATATGGTGAGCGATGACTAAAAGTGAGGGTGACGCATCGACCATGACCTTTTGTTTTTCTTTGGTTACTTTTGTTTTTCTTTCATTATTCTTGAAGGAAGATGCTTAGGTTGCTTTCACAGCGTCAACATTTTTTTCCAGTTCCACCAATCTCCCTCTTGTAGATGAAGAAACTTGTAGCTAGGATTTATCTTCACTAAGAAGCATTGTGTGCAAGCACACACACACATATATAAGGCATCTTGAGTGCATAATTTTATACCAACATCTCCATTACTTGATCTTTCACAGGTACAGTACATTTCACTTAAATGTTTACTCTTGATAACAAAAATTGATTAGAATAGATGGTGCATGATTATGGTAATTTTATTACATTTATACCTTAATAATAATGGTTTGACATGAGTGACAGCATTAGTGGTCGGTAGGATCTATATATATATATACATTTTTTATGTTTGGCAGAAAAATTTATTATAGATAGAAAATTTAAAACCCATGCCTTAGAATTTTGTAGCTATACTTCGTATCCACCAGCAGCCATGTCGTTGTCCTCGTGACATTGCAAGTATCGTATATTTGATACACAGAGTGCATTATGGAGAGAATCCGTCCGCACCATGAGCAGTAGCTCACTTATAAGTTGAAGGTCATGGTTGAACACCGGCTGGGTGCATCTGGCTGTAGCCTCTTATATATAGAGAGAGAGAAAGAGAGAGAAATTAGTTCATGCACATATTCTGTTTAAATTTTTTTAAAGATCTAAACATTTCATTGGTGAGATTAGAAGGTGAAATTCAAATTTTAAAAGAAAAAATGTATCTTAATACCTATGTATCTAGTATTATTTGTTTTTTCTTTAAAGATCTCAATCGTCTGATTTCTTTAAAAAATTAGAACATATATCACTATGCACATGATATATGTTCTAATTTCTGTTTAATTTTTTTTAAAGATCTAAACATTTCATTGGTGAGATTAGAAGGTTAAATTCAAATTTTAAAAGAAAAAATGTATCTTAATACCTATGTATCTAGTATTATAGTATTATTTGTTTTTTCTTTAAAGATCTCAATCGTCTGATTTCTTTAAAAAATTAAAACATATATATATATATATATATATATATATATATATATATATATATATATATATATATATATATATATATATATATATATATATATATATATAAAGAGACAGAGAGAGAGAGGGAACTCCCATTAGAGTTTTTCTAGGATCACGTGCTATTTTATACAAGTGGACCACCATCATTATTAAGCTTGTAGCCCCGTCAACGATACAGGGGTTGATCTACACGAAACTGTAAAAGAGTTTTCACCATACCAACCTCATTGGTTAGCAATAAGACACCTGGCTAGCGAGTCAACTCAGAAGTTAATGGTTATGAGTTCGATACCCCCGGCGCACATCTGCTTAGGCATCTCTATTGTACATACACACAAAAAGCTCATCAATTGCAAGCCATTACAGTTATTTCCATAAAAAGAACATCATTGCAAGTTCCTGTATGTTCGAGAAAATGGCTCCGAGTGACTGGCTTTGATCTTTTGCGACAACCCTTGGATAGATCTTAGTTATGCATCGTCGTCTTCCTCTTTCTACTTTTGCTTTAATGAGCTTTTGTTGCCAAAAGAAAAGGTAGATTTCTCTAACTGTTAAAGACAGAGATAACTTTTTTTTTTGGATGAATGGGTCAACGAACCCAGATGCACCCCGATGATATCAAACTCATGACCTTCAACTTTTCAGTAGGCCTCTGACCAGGAGAGCTTATCTCTCGTTGTGCAAAGATAAACTTACAATGTAGTTCAGCTATCGAGGTAATGGGTTGGATCCAGTATTACCAAATCCAGCCTAGTCGAAGCAAGTCAGATTCGGGTTTTTATCACAACAGGTAAAACTTTAAATATGATACTATGATACGAATATTGGGTTCGACTGTAAATTCAGCCCATTGACATCCTCAGTGAACTGAACCATCGAGGTTTTAAGACCACTGGTTTTTGAAGCATATACGAAGAGAAGGTTTAAACTTTAAATGGTGATGAAGAAGGTGACAGACGACCGAGTTCTCGTTATTTTCTTTCTTTTTTTCGTTATAGCCTATTGGTTGATCTTGTAATCAAGTAAAAAGTAAGATCATGTGATCAA
The DNA here is from genome assembly GCA_036023115.1 of Brasenia schreberi. Lineage (NCBI taxonomy): Eukaryota > Viridiplantae > Streptophyta > Magnoliopsida > Nymphaeales > Cabombaceae > Brasenia > Brasenia schreberi. The sequence goes on from JAYKKT010000047.1 coordinate 3,637,490, forward strand.
CATTTTAGTGTGCGTCAATACCTGCATTTGATTGTGAAGTGAATTGGAAATACAATCCCAATTCTATTGGCCTGGGCCTCGTAATCAAACACTTTGAGAGGGGCAATTCACTCATTATCCGTTTGTTAAGAGAATTTTGAGAACTCATGAAACTCTTGGGACTGAAACTTCATGTCTTGGGCAACAAAGTTTTTTTATCATGAAAATTTAATAATTTTGTCGTGAGTGGAATGGTATCACTTAGCTCTGAAATTGGCCGATAGGTAGATAGATTGCCCCAAAAGGAAGAGGAGTGAGACTCCTCTTTTCCAGTTTATATGAAGGCCCGGATTTCGTGGTACATGGAATCTTTGGTAATTCAAGTCTCGGTTTGCGTTGTAGAATTGGTACTGAAAGTACTGGTTCTCCAGAGAAGTCCCACCATGCAAACCGCCGTTAAGTGTGTAGCTGTAGCTGAGTCAAAGGTTTCTTACTTGCTCCCCTTTGTTCCGGTACAGTGTCGGCGAGAGAGAGAGAGAGAGAGATTCGGGTCTGTGAGTCGTTCGCCCTTCGCTATAAAACGTGATAAACTCGCAAAGGTCTCTCTCTTTCTCTCTCATATGCTTTACTTTCCCGTCAGCTTGATGATATACCACCATCAGATCTGAATAGGGTTGTCTTTCCTCTTCTTTGTTTGTTGGATCCAGAGAGAGAGAAAGATGGGTGGTGCCGTTACCCTGAAATTTAGTACATGGGTGTTGTGCCTTTGCTTGATTTCTTGGTCTTCAGAGGGTTTCTACCTTCCGGGGAGTTATCCCCACAAGTACCCGGTAGGAGAACCCTTGTTGGTGAAGGTCAATTCGCTCACCTCTGTGGAGACGGAGATGCCCTTCGGCTACTACACCCTCCCTTTCTGCAAGCCCGCCGATGGCGTCAAGGACAGCGCCGAGAATCTCGGCGAGTTGCTTATGGGTGACAGGATCGAAAACTCCCCTTACAGATTCAAGATGAACCAAAACGAGTCGGAGATCTTCCTATGCAGCACCGGCGCGCTCAAGCCCGGACAGGTTAAGCTCTTGAAGAAAAGGATCAGCGAGTTGTATCAGGTAAATGTCATCCTTGAAAATCTCCCTGCTATTAGAAATGTCAAAAAGGATGAAACCACCTTCGGATTTACGGGTTTTCCGGTGGGATACAAAGTCAAGGGAAACTATTACATCTTCAATCACCTGAAATTCAAGGTTTTGATTCACAAGTATGAAGAGCCGAGCATGGCCGCCGTGATGGCCACCGGCGATGCCGCCGAAGTGCTGACGGCGCCGGGAAAGAATGCGTCGGCCATGCCCGGATACATGGTTGTTGGTTTTGAGGTAGTCCCTTGTAGCTACCAACACGGTGCAAAAGCGGCTAACAATTTGAAAATGTATGATAAGTACCCTTCTCCTATAAAGTGTGAGCCCTTACTCCTGGCCATGACCGTCAAGAAAGGGCAGCCGATCTTGTTCTCCTATGAGGTTTCCTTCGTGGAGAGCGATATCAAATGGCCGTCTAGATGGGATGCTTATCTTAAGATGGAAGGTGCAAGAGTACATTGGTTTTCGATTCTTAATTCTTTGATGGTAGTCACTTTCCTTGCCGGAATCGTTTTCGTGATCTTCTTGCGTACAGTCCGCCGGGATCTGACGAGATATGAGGAGCTGGACAAGGAAGCGCAGGCGCAGATGAATGAGGAGCTCTCTGGTTGGAAGCTTGCTGTCGGTGATGTCTTCCGGGCTCCTTTTCACCCGGAGCTCTTGTGCATATGCGTGGGGGATGGAGTGCAGATACTGGGTATGGGAGTAGTGACCATATTCTTTGCGGCGTTTGGGTTCATGTCGCCAGCTTCTCGTGGGACATTGATCACCGGCATGCTGTTTTTCTACCTTCTTCTTGGTGCTGCTGCTGGTTATGTTGCTGTCAGGATGTGGAGAACTATCAATGCAGGCAGCCATAAAGGATGGGCATCTATCTCCTTTCGCGCTGCCTGCTTCTTCCCTGGCATTGCCTTTCTGATCCTCACTGTGTTGAATTTCTTGCTTTGGGGTAGCCAAAGCACTGGAGCAATTCCCTTCTCATTGTTTGTTGTCCTGCTTCTGTTGTGGTTTTGCATTTCTGTGCCACTTGCATTGGTTGGTGGCTATTTTGGAGCAAGGGCAGCTCCAATTGAGTACCCAGTTAGGACCAATCAGATCCCCAGAGAAATCCCCCCTCAAAAGTATCCTTCATGGCTCCTGGTCTTGGGAGCTGGCACACTTCCGTTTGGAACTCTGTTCATTGAACTCTTCTTTATCATGTCGAGTCTCTGGCTCGGCCGAGTCTATTACGTTTTCGGGTTCCTTCTCATTGTGATGGTTCTTCTCGTAGTCGTCTGTGCAGAGGTATCCCTGGTTCTGACTTACATGCACCTCTGCGTCGAGGATTGGAGATGGTGGTGGAAATCCTTCTTTGCTTCTGGCTCTGTTGCACTCTACATTTTCCTCTACTCCATCAACTACCTTGTCTTTGAGCTGCGCAGTTTGAGTGGTCCGGTTTCAGCAATTCTATACCTTGGCTACTCACTTTTCATGGTTTTAGCTATCATGCTTGCCACAGGCACTGTTGGATTCCTTTCATCATTTTGGTTTGTCCATTACCTTTTCTCATCTGTCAAACTTGACTGAGCTGAGCTTCTCTATTCACGGTCCAAACACCATCATTTCTCGCCATTGTTATACCTAAAAGAAACTTAGAACTCAAGCATCTTTTATTTGTTTGTCTCATCTGGTTTGCTTTCTTTCTTTGCTGCAGATTATAAGATGGTGGTATGTTATGGCGCAAGTATGGTCATTTAGAGGTTCTTTTTCTAGTTGTATGCAAGAGCTTAGTTTGATTTTCCCCCCTTTGTATAAGATCTAAGAGTGCTTTGCTGAATGTCAATGAATTTGTTGCTGAAGAAGCTTGTACACCATTCACAACTGTAGTCGAACTTCTATCGCAATTGATTATTCTTTTGATGGTTCCTATGAATAAGTGGTACTTCTTGATTTCTTCCTGCTATCCTGAGATTCACAGGGAGGCAACCATTATGGGCTTTCTAGATAAATATTCCCCATCTAGTAGTCACTGATTTCTGGAAAAGTATAAACTCTTGAGATTGGTAACTGTGGGATTCTGGGAATGATGGCTCGTATATCTCTGTTGATATTCAAATATTCAAGTCTTAAGATTGGTTACTGTGGGAAAGATGGCACATGTATCTCTATTCATATTCAGTTATGGAGGGGAATGAACACCCTTTTCTGATGGTTTAAGGTATTGTTCCTTCCACTGGTGGCTCTTTTCGGTATTTTCGTCTTCATATTTGAGTGCATCCCATGAACAGGTCATGAATTATTTTACAGAATTTTAGGATATTTTTTTGAAATATTATTATTTAATAGAAGCATTTATATGTCTTCAACGATAGATCTTGATAATAAGAGAGTCAACTTTGATATTCTCCTTCTCTTTGCTGAAACCATCAATGTTAACTTCTGACACCTTTCCAGCTATAAGGGTATGCCGATCACAATTTGTTAGTGAGGTCCCTTAACAAAATGCAAGGACCTATGACAGAAATGTCACCCAGAATACTGCGTGACATTTCTGATGCGCAATGTCAATGCTTGTGGTCATTTTCATGAAGAACAAACAAGTCACATTCATTGCCTGACTTGCGGTATCGCGACATCTGAGTAAACAGTGGGTGGGATTAGCGAAGTCAACTGTATTCTGGTGAGACCTTAAGATAACTAAATTCAACTTAAGTAACCAGATTCAGATTCGGAGCTTGATTTGATTTTATACCAAATCGAGCTTGAGTTCAACTAAATTCTGAGTTTTAAATTGAGATAAACTTCAAATTCTTGTTATAAGTACAGAATAAAGCTTATGGAAGGAGCTGAGGAGGTATCATTTAAACTTACACTTGATGAGTTAGTTTTGATGGTACAAGTCCTTGAAGTAGTACGTTTGAGTTTGCCATAGTTGCTCGCAAGATCATGTGGCGTGTTAATGTGGCTTGAACGTGTGATGGACATGAATTATGACCCAACACGAAAAGCTTGTGGTTTTACCTGAATTGAACACAAATTGTAGAGGCATGTGTTGATCGCAGAGGGATGGAGCTTTTATTATACGAATATTTTAATTATCTCGTCGATATTTTTGGCTGAGAGCATGATAAAAGGATATGAACAAGGATTAGGGTTCTTGTGGTTAAAGGTGAGAAATTATGAAGATAATAAGTTGCTCTTCATCATAACGAGAATCTTCTAGTCTTACCCGAGGTGTAGGTTAGATATGCCTGGTTTAGACAAACTGAAAGCAAGAACCGAAAGCGAACTAGTTCTGGGCCAATTCCAGTGCCTGTTCAAAGATTCCAATTTAGAGTTGAGTCCTAAACCTTTTAAAACTGTCCAAAATGATAGAAAGTTCAAATTTTTGAAAAAAAAATAAAACCTGACAGTTCCAACCCCAGTTCTGGTTACTGGTTTCATAGAAAGTGGAACTATAACCAAACTGGGTGGTCTCCGGTTCTGGTTTTGGTTCGTTCTTGGCCTGATTTGGTTCAGGAACTGTAGGGCTGGTTCCAAACCGGCCATGGATGGTGTAGTTATCTTTGGTTGAACATTAAGATTTGTCTTATTCTTGCTTTCACTCTTTCTCTTTTCTGTGAATCAATTTGTGTGCTCATAAAAGAATTCATGCAACACGTTCATCAACAATCACAACTTAAGTGGATACGAAGAATCACAAGTGGGTTTCCAAAGATAGTTGGTATGTGATCCTATGCTTTTGCAATATACAAACTAAGCTATTAAATTTCAGATGGTGAAAATCTAAAATGTTCTAAAGAGAATTACCATTTGAAACTATTGAAGAAAAATCGAGGCAACATACGTAGCATCCTCGGTATTCGATATTGAGGTTGAGCCAGTCTGTTATGAGGATGGGCACCGAGGTGTTCTGACTGTTAATGAAAAGCTGGCAACAAAAGAAGACCGAGCTTATCTTCAAGGTATTGAAATAGCGAGAACGAGATAACAGAAAGCTGAAGCTAAAGAATGTACTGATGAAAACAAAGGGGGGATAACATCTTGGCGTCAGGAGAACTCTATAAATGAAAAGGGCAGAGATCAGTCTTTTACTTTCATTTCTTTCCTTCCGACTTCCCCTACCGTGAACATAGTGGTTGTGTTCTGTACTTGTATTTACTTACAGCATCGTGATCTACTGAAGCTCGTAGTGTCAAAGCTATTGGGATACACCCATATGGATTCCGAGGGACCTGCGGCCATCGCCTGAGCCTTATTCAAGCCCTTTGAGAAAGATCAATGTTCTCAGATACACCCCACAAATGCCATCCAGCAAAATTGCAGTGTTACTTGAATTGAGTCGTCCCTTCCAGCAACAACAGAAACAAAAGTGCTTTGAAAGAAATTTATCTTGAAATCAAACCAAAAATGTTCAAAATCTTCAAATTCTTCAGAATGTTACATCAAAATGAAAAAAAAACTTCAATTATTCCAAATATGAACCGTTATTACTTCGATCAAAATCAGATCCAAAAGTTTGGTTCTCATAGTGCAGGTTGCAGGAAAATGATTAAAGTTGTGTTCCTGAGAAAAATTTCACTTAGATCTACTCACCTTTTGATTTCGCGGCAGTCACGAATTACATCTGCATATTGAATTTCATGGCAATCATAGTTTGTATATGGCCCCAATGCTTGGTTGGTTCAAGTGGTTCAGGACTTGTTCCCCTTATGCAAGGTCTTGAGTACAAGTCTTGTGAATGGAGAATGCCAAACCCAGAGAGCTTTACCCCATAGTAGGCCGATCAGGGTCGAACCAGATTAAATGGGGCTCTTTGAGCTTTTGGATTCCAGTGGTTTAAACCAAGATGGTTTTTGAATGGCATAGTTCGCACCAAAAGTTAACTATAATTTAGATATGAATTGGAGGATCTAGGTTTGAATTCATCTAAAGATTCCATTGCATCACACTCATATCAAAAGTCCAAATCTACAGTTAAGGCGTACTTTGATTTAGGTCGGTATGCTTTTGTTTAGTGCTCTCTTTTTTAGGAATTGATACTATTGTGGTTTTTTATTTGAATCGGATCCAAGTTTCTTTACATAAAATGAATAATTCATGTCAAACTCTCTAAGGACATAGGCAGAAATAGACATGACTGGTTTCAAACCATCCCAGCAGTTCCACCAGAACTGGCAGTTTAGAACGGCTGGATCCAAAAAATTTAATATGTCAAAATTCAAGAACCGATGGTTCCAAACCAGCCTGATCTCTGTAGGTTTTGGTTCCTGGTTCCAGCCAGTTCATCAAGATTCCCACATGAATTGGCATTACTAAGGGTTATCTTAAGAGACGGATTTGCCAAAGTGTAGTCATGTTTAAACTCTCTTCTATAGAAGAAACAGCAATCAGAATCAAAGGCATCTCTTCATATGCATGAACCAGACAGCTAGTGAGGTCAAGGCAGTTGCTTCTCTTGTGCACCCAATTAGAAGTAGAGAAAGTTTTGACACGACCTAACCTACTTAGTTATTTTGATTAATTATAATTAAAGTTCAATAGAAATATTTCTTTGAATTAGAAAATTACACTTTTTGGCAGACAGAAAGTAGGTGGTGAGTTCGATTCCCGGTGGGTGTGCGTGGGTGGGTAGATTTGGGTTGTGACAAAAAAAAAAGAAGGAAATCAACTATTTTGAAACCCGAACCTGATCTCCATGTCTCATTAATTTTTAAATATTTTCATGCTATCAAATGTACTTGAACTATTTGAAGGGAACACGCGGAGCTTCCAAGTAAATAGTGTTTCTTCTCTTGATCTCTCTTATTTTCTCACTCTTCTTCTGAATTTTCTCTCTCTCTCTCTCTCTCTCTCTATATATATATATATATATATATGTGTGTGTGTGTGTGTGTGTGTGTGTGTGTGTGTGTGTTAGACTCAACCATCAACTAAAAGTTAGTGCACCAAGTTGACATATTCTCCATCTTCCCAATCATCTCAATGGGTTTGACAAGTATTGAGCTATTTTTATAAAGTAGGAAACATGGACTCTACAAATCAACTTCAGTCAAGATCAGTGTATGTGCTTGGCCTAAACCACATATATTCTAACAAAACAAGTTTGTGTTATAACTCTCGCAGCCTCCCAAGCTTTCCGAGACAAAATAGTGGTTAATGACTGGAAATCACACAAGACCTTCCGTAGAACTCGAATCTGTCATCCATGAACCCAAAAACTCAAATTCTGAAATATAAGAATGATACTCAAAACCAATTAAGAGTTTCCGAGGTTGATGTGCATGGACAAGATGTACATACATAAATTGATCTTTTTTAAATGAGATAAGTGAAATTTTTAGATGAATTAGGCATCAGTTGGAGTGAATGTTGATTAAAATGATTCCTTTGAAAGGAGAAGGAACTGTTCTGTTTCTGGGGCAGTCTCTCTAAGGGTGTGTTTGATTGGTGGTGTCAGGTTCGTCGTACTAAAACAAGTGTAGACTCAAATGAGTTTGTAATCATGATTATTTAATCGTGATTTTATGTTTGATTCACAAGTAGTATTGACTTTTGGGTCTGTATGGTAGCAAAACAAGAGAGAACGAGGCATACGGGTTTTCATGCAAAGCCCTTGAGTACAATTCCTATGATCCACCTCCTTTCATGCAAAAGTGTTTTTAGTCAAATTAGGCCTATAGAAACACAATTTCACACCGGATTTCAGGTATGATGCATAATGAAACTTAGAACTGTAATCAACAAAAATCAAGGTCTAATTTCTCTGTAACCTTGTATTAAATACAGCTTAAATAGTTACCTAAGAGTGTTTTAACTTATTAACTTGGTAATAAGATCAACTTGATCAGGGAATCCATCAATATACATTTCAATCTTTTGTAGATGGAAGTGGAACTCTTCACTAGCGACACCATATCATGAATTTTCAAAGAGTTCTCTAGTTTTTCTGCAAAGGAATTCTGGCAATCCTTGCCACCTGCCACAAATCTACATCTAGCTGAACTAAATCCAAAACTTAGTTTATTTCCGGACCCAAACCTAGACCAAACTCAAAGCCATTAGTTCCATATCACCCAATCAAACCTAAATTCAAGTTCACTGCACCAAGTCCAAATTATTCATACCTGGTTTGGCCACTCCAATGTGAAACTTGCTAGATATATACCTGAACCTACATAGTTATTTCTGCTGTTATCTGTGGATGATTGCTAGTCATCTATTTCTTTTGGCACTGTCAAGAAAGCTGCTCCCCATTGCCCTTAAAGGACTTTGAAGGTACTTTATATTTATGTGTTATTATATCATATTTATACCTGTGAATCTTAGGCCGTTCAATAAATGTGTAATATGAGGGCCTAAACAAGTTGTATACGTGTGTGTGTGTGTGTGTGTGTGTGTGTGTGTGTGTGTGTGAGAGAGAGAGAGAGAGAGAGAGAGAGATTCAAGTCTTTTTCCCTGCTGAGTAACTGGGGTCGAACCCGGTATCCAGCTCATGACCTTCAGCGTGTGAGTCGAACCCCTCCTATCCAGTAAGTTATTGCTCTATGTGCAATCACAGTTAAAATAATTATCAATGAATAGGTTGATATTATTTTCAAAGCAATGAATAAATGATACATAACTTTGTGTCAACATATACAATTAATGTTTAAACTGTACGTCTCAAATGCCCCAGTAATATTATTTTCAAACAATGAACGAATGAATGAATGAATGATACAATTGACATTAACACTATGTCCTAATCCACCGGACGTCAATGAGAAGAGTCGGAGTAGCCGATTCCCTTCCGAGAGCTAGGGAAGATTAGGAAAACGATGCTCGAGAAGAAGCCAATCCCCAATGGCAGATTGACGAGAAGGGCACGATTGTCCGGGCCGGCTTCCTTGAAGAAGCAGTCCTGGACGTTGGTATCAGTAAGGACGACGGCGTGGAGAACAAGGGCGGAGAAGAAGGCATGGACGTAGTCGACCCACCGGATCCTGAGTCGAGACAGATCCCTGAGCCTCCAATCCCGGGCCTCTTCATCTTCCTTCTCCTCGTAATTAAAGACGATGAACCCCTTGGTCGTCGAAATCCCGTAATAGACCTTGCCGTCGCGCCCCCGGAAGCTGTCGGTGAATGAGAAGAAGATGCAGGAGACCGTGCAGATCATGATAAGGATGAAAGTCAAGTACATGTTAGCGAGGACACAGACGCCGTTGTTGGTGAAGGATGGAGAGAGCGCTTGAAATGCGAGAAGGGTGCCGCTGGGGAGGAGCTTCATGAGGTTCGAGGCACTCGCGAGCGTCTTGTCGATCACCATGCCGTGTCGGCCCGCTGGAGGCTGCAGGTGGGCGAGACCAACCGGTGGTGGCGTCGGCAACGGAGTCATCGGCGGCGTCTTCGCCGAATGCCTTGCTGTTACTTCCGTTGTTGCGGGTTGATCACTGTTGACGATGGGGATGCCTTGCTCCACGTCAAGTGGCGGTAGGCTGTGAACTTTGCCGTCTCTGCCCATTGATTTGTGGATAAATGCTAATAATGGAGGTATGATCTTCTTAGCTTGTGATCAGTTTGTATATACAGCCAGCTGCTTCTATGAAGTCGAACGACGGATTGAGAGGAGGAGATCCCCTGCTGTATTAATATAGACAGGAGAGAGAGACGCTCTTCATGGTTGACAGTTCTGAACAGTATTTATGATTATATTTGCGTATTCGATCGAGAATGTTACTCATATACGAAGACCAGATTGTGTCAAATCTGATGGCTGTCTTGTAAATGAAGTAACGGATATGCGTCACGTGGTCATTGACTTGTTCTTTCTTGACTTTCGGATGGGTGGTGCAAATTAAAGATGGAAGCATAATCCGGCGGAAAGGTGGACCAATGTGTGCCTTCAACCATGAGGCAACGACTGCTTCATGAAAGCACACATTGATGTTCGTCGGGATTTCTCTAAAATGGAGTCATAGTTCCACCGTAATGATGCACAGAAACCGGTAATGGCGACGGTAAAATGAATATTAAACGTTTCGTACGTATTTTGATTAAAGTAAATATATTATGTTATATTGGAACACGGGATCTTTTGCCTCTTATTTGGATGGAAGGTGGACAGAATTTAATCACTAATGTTATATTATATATTACGTTATATTATTATCTCATATGTTAACATAATCTAATTGGTTAAAAATTCTTTTCATATAAAAAAGTCTTTAGTTTGAATTAAAATGACATTTTCTTATATTAATTTTCTTATTTTAACGTATACATATATAAAAATATATATATTTACCGTTTTCAAGTTTCCTAATTTTGAAGGGTTATCATTTCTCGGGATGTATCCCGTTTTCGTGTTTGTTTTCGCTTTCGCTTTCATTTCTGTGCAACATAGGTCCCACCTATTAGGATTAGAAAGAAACAAGTTGCCCCGTTCGATCAGTGTCGACGTGGCCTCTTCGCTGCCATCCGTCTAGAATTATTAGATAGGGATTTAGGTTAAAAAATATTGGAAGGAAGCCATAGTAACGTACTAGAAAATGTTGTTTTTTCTTTACGCCTATTCAGTGCTGTACACATGCCCTCATTTTCCATCTAAACAATATTGGAAGTATGCCCCCGTTTTTCCAATTCTTAATATGGTAACATATATATTTCCCATCGAAGGCTGTTTGAAGCTAGTCATATCATGCAGTTGCAGTGAGCTCTCTCTCTCTCTCTCTCTCTCTCTCTCTCTCTATATATATATATATATATATATATATATATATATATATATATATATATATATATATATATATATATATATATATATATATAAAGAGAGAGAGAGAGGGAGGGGAGTTGCTTGGACCCTTTGAAGAGAATGATTTAGATGGTAGGCACAAATTTTGCAACTTCATATTTTGCTTTTTTCATATATATATATATGATCCATCTCTCCAATTTAATGATTTGGGTTAACATTAATAATTAATTAACAATTTAAGTTCTTATATATATAAAATAGAGAGAGAAGTTGGATTTTGTCCATCAGTTCATTTATGTTTGATTCTTTTTTAGGGTATAAGTATAGTGATATTATTTTTAATATTTTTTAAACTTTAATTTTTTAAAATTATACTCATGCTATAAAAAAATAATAATGAGTGGGCATGTAAGAGAAGAATAAGATTCAATTCTCATTATATATATATATATATATATATATGTATAGAAAGAGAAAGTTTCCTCTTCATACATTACTGGCTATATCTCTTTCTAGGAAGGAGAATCGAGAAATTAACGATGGAGGAATTCTCCACGAGGGTTCGTCCCGTTCTTCGTTCAAGGGTAGTTCCCATGCATGCATGAATCCCGGTGGAGGGTTCGTCCCGTTCTTCGTTCAAGGGTAGTTCCCATGCATGCATGAATCCCGGTGGTGGACGGAGTTGAATGGTTTTGAAAAACCACATCTCGTTTATTCATTTCCAATATGAAGACGTCGTAATCCAGAGGTACTCTTTTGCGGCCCTACAGCGGCAGATTCTCTTGACTTGCTTTGGTTAACGACTTCCTTAGTTTATCCATAACAAGGCGCCGGATCTGGTGCCCCCAGCCGGAAAATTGGTGGGTAGACAGGTAGTAGTCAGTTCGTGTCAAATTTCTCCTTATATTTGGAGGCGAACATCGACCTAATCCATTAATTTGGGATGACAATCAGGCGGGGTGGGGTGGCTTTTCACCCTGTCCACACCCGCCCCGCACTGAATATTAGACCCGCCTGCCCCGTCTCGTGGCTTTTCACCTCCACCATGTATTTTACATAAAATCTATTATGTGGCATTTCACATTGTAAAATTAGAATTGATTATATATAGATGTTTATATAAAATATGTGTATGTAATATATATATATATATATATATATATATATATATACAAGATAATTAGTATATGAGTGTTCATCTATATTAAAGTCCACTTAATGATTTTCACCGTTCTATAAGCTTGATGAACGATAGAGATTTGAATTTATAAAGTTAAAAGTCTTGTTATACAATTCGTACTTTATATTTAATGTCCTCATGTGCATTAAATGATTTTTAAAGTCAAACTTCTTTGTTGATCATACCAATTGAAGGGTGAATATTTTTTAGTGAATTTAAGCAGGGCACATAGACTATACACTCTCTCTCTCTCTCTCTCTCTCTCTCTCTATATATATATATATATATATATGGGCTTTGAAAACCTGTCTGATGTAGACGGGGGGGTTACCCGTAGGGTGGGTAGAAATTGCCACATCTATCAGGTAGCTTGTTTTGGTGTGTGTTTGGGTGGATTTTGGATACTCAGGTTCTACCCAATTGAACTAAAGAGCTTTCTGACGACAAAATATATATCCCTAATGATTTTCTCCTGGGCACTTCTTAGCTTCGTACTGTATTAAATGTTAGTGAAGCAAGATCTTTCCAGGCCAAGGGGGTGACTTACAAGTGAGAAGGCATGAGTTTGATATCGGGGGCGAGCAATAATAGCTCCACCTACCCTATGGTACCAGAAAAGAATGATACAGATGAATACCATGTCATCTCCAACTTTAATTTGTCCCATGTTATTTCTTCACATATAAAGAATATATAAATATAAATTGGGAATTACTATATGCATACCCACACTCCATATTTTTAAAATATCTCTACAATAATTTCTTCCTCTTCTCGACACCTAATTCCGACGATTTCTTCTTTTTAATCTGACAACCGATGTTTCGTCCGTTGAGAGATACTACTACCTTATTCGCAGTCAATGAGTATCTATTAGTTCCTTACCAGCTTTACTAGAATCAAACAAAACAAGAAAAAAGAAAAAAAGAAAAATATGATAGATCTTATTGTTTTTTGAATTTTCTTGGTTTTGAAAGATTGGTTCTTAGTAGTATCTTTGTATTTATATAGGTTTATCTTATTTTTTTAGTTTTTTCTATTTTTAAATATGTTTCATTATTTTTGGACACAATCATTCACTCACTGAAATTTCGCTTTGAAATGCAGGAGATGTGGCACATGCGCGCCTCTTCCTTAAGAGGGGATGCTCCTATATTGCATCTCCCTTAACCAAATAAAAATTGTTTGTCATGTGTGATGCTTCAAAGCTTATATCTTTGTATATATTGCAGAATGACAAATAACTTTATTGAAAGCACTTACGATGAAATTAGATAAGACGACTAATTAAAGTAATCATTATAAGATGATTAAGGAGAGTGAAAGTTATTGTATGGTAGCGAATGATGTATTAGTTGACTGGTTGGCCAATAAGGTAGAAGATTATTTTGTTAATTATGAAGGTGATGGACTTAACTATTAACTCGTGTTTTGTGACGACAAATGTATTTAGGAGTCGTAATGAACTTATTGGGTATATAAGAAATATTGGGAGGAAGCATAATATTACTATTGTAATTAGTTGTTTAAAGAGTAAAGAGTAAAAAGCAAGGTATGACTTGAGTGTGAAAGGAACGGTAAATATAAGTCGGGTAAAAATATTGATATTGAAAGTAGTAAGTTGACAAACATCGAAAAGGTAGATTATCTATTTTTATTGAGAGAATAGGGCATAGTTTATAATTATTGAAAGTTTAATATAGTGAATGATATACATAACCACTTTCTACGCTTGTATCTTGAAGGGCATACTTTTATAAGGAGATTGAGTAGCTTTGAGTGTAGTATAATAAAAGACCTTATAAAGAGTACTTGCAAACCAAATCATATTTTGATGCATTTGAAGTATATTGAAGAGGCAAATGTGAGTATGGTAAGACATATTATAATGCATGAATGAAATCAAGAAGGAACATAGGGGTTCTTAGAGTATTTTATAACAACTATTATACGATTTATACATTCATCACTATCATACATTCTATCCTAAAATCCATGATATAAATATTGTTAGTAATATTGTATTTGCACATCCTCGTTTTGTGCATCTACTTTATTCATTTCTATAAGTATTGGAATTTGATAATACATATAAGAGAAACATTTAAGTGTTTCACTTTTAGTTTTTAATGTTCATTCGTACATAATATCTAAGTTATATATACTTTGTATTTTATATGTATAACTTGTTTTTCCTTGAGGTTGTCGAATTCACATCAACCTTTAATAACTTTTGTTAGCCTTTTCTTTTATAAGTGTAGAAAAGAAAGAGAATTGTGTTTAGGTTTTTGAAGTATGTAACAAAGTTATATATTTCAAACAACTTTGCAGGTATCATCTATAGTAATCATCATCTTAATTTGTTGAATGTCATTTAAATAATTTTTTTTGTTGTAGCACACGTTTTATATAGACAACATCTCACAAAAATATTGAAGCATTTATTGTCAAATTGACATGTAATAAAGAGATGATGAGTTCATTTGGCCTAAGTTGGAGAAAGATCGTTCATTGATTAGATGAGAGCAATTATAAAGAGGCAATAAAGGTAATAAAATTAAAGGAAAAAAAATTCTCAATCTATTATCTTACGTTAATGAATAGTGATTGGACTCGTATAAGGAGAGAATTGTCTCAATATGGTCTAATAAGTTGATTCATAATGGTATTTATAAAACTAATAGGTATATAAATTTGTTTTTAATGCATATATATTATCTACTATTTTTGCAATGCATAATGATTGCATATTCATAGTTGTTATGATAGAAAGTGTACATGGAAGATTGAAATGATTCATCAGTAGATCAATTGTGAGATTTGATATATTTTTGAAAACAACTACATTCTTTGATAGAGTTGTAGATTAAATAATTAAAAAAGTCATTTAAATAATCAAAACTATCACCATACATCACATTGACGTGATAGAAGATCTTGTAGTGAACCTTTAGAGAAGAGTATCATGGCACAATCTTAACTTTTTTGTAAGAGAGTACAATCATGTGGTGATGATATTTTATAACTAAAAATATGTCATAATTTGCATGCTCATATTGCCTATCGTGTGCTCACAAACTCAGTCTTTCCCTTAAATGCGACGAATCGATATAATTGTCAATGATTGATTCATTTTAAAAGAAGCTAGATATTGAGGAAGTCACTTCATATATTACTAATCACGTAAGAGAGGATACGAGACCATTTATGATAGAGATCATTTGGACGAAGTTAAGGAATTATTTACATCGAGATAAATTTGTTAAAATATTATATGAGTAGTTAAGTCTTGAGTACATCACCCTATAGGAGTAACTCATTCGTTATTCTAAAGAAAGACCATGTAATAAATATACGAATAAAGACCTGTCAGCTTGTGAGCATGCATATAGAAATGCCTTACTTAGAGGAAGCCATGAACGTATATGTGGTCAAGGGCCAACACCTCTCTTTAGGTGGGTCGTTCATTTTCAAGAAATTGTGATCCACTCTCAACTGTTAGAAAAATATTTTGAGGTAGCTTGAGTTTGAATCGACATATGAGATGGTGATACTATATTTTATGGACATCTTTGTAAATGCTTGGGTGAATATCATTGGAGATATAATTTGTAGGTATTGAGTCATTAGTGTATGTTAAGGACAAGGTAAGGAGTGGTGGCTTGAAGCTCGCAAAAAGTGACACACACACACACACACACACATATATATATATATATATGCAACATAACATTAAGATTGGCCATATTTCATATATGAAAAATAAATCATATATACAATATGAGGGAGTGAAAGGTGTTAGTGTTAATGTTATTATTCATCGTATTGCATATACGAAAGATAAATCTTGTCCTAGTAATTATTTGATGTTCATGCTAGACGTGGGTTCAACCATCTCTACTCAATGTAACATAGCATTAAGGTTGACACATTTCTGTCATTAGTATCATTCACTCAAGAGTCAACTATGAGGGATGTGTGGTACATATGCTACCATCATGGTGCACAATATTTTCTAACGATAATCATAATATCTAAAAATTTCATTATGTTATTTAGGCATTTTATTTATTGAAGTAGTGATTAATCCTCTCCTCTTCTAATACTTTTTCGTAGATGTACATGGTTGATGCTCTCTAATGCCCTCTATATTTTCAACATAACAATGTTACCGACATGAAAGTGTTGAGAAATTAGTCAACTTTGTCTTATAAATGTATCGAGTTGTATATACAAATAAGAGGATCGGGAAATGCTATTGTGCATGATATTAAGGACGGTAATTAACTGTTATTTAACATTTATATATGTAATTGATTTTAAATTTAAATGATAGCATGATTTCATTACAATTGTGTATTTTGAGAAAAAAATAGTGAAGAAACCAAATTTCTTTCATTACAATCGTCATTTACTTATACATGTACTAAATATTAGAAAAAAAATCTCACCTACAAACTCATCCAAAATGTCACGCATTGTCACCATCATCATTATATATTGTCAACTGATGTGCTTGTTTGCAACATTACTCATATATTTCTAACACGTCCAATAATGAAAGGTCACTTTACAATAGTTGTGTCACACACTTTGAATGTACCAAATCCGATATAAGTGTGTTATATTACAATAAAGTGTTGATATAAGAAAATAAGCTGAGAAAAGTTAGCAGTATAATCAAAGCAAAACAAAATTATAAATGTTATTAATATATACAATGATTCGTTTACATGCATCAAGAATAATGTATCATATTTCTTAGCTAGAGTAAAACATAACTAGATGATAGAATCTTTCAAAATAAATTGATGTATTTTCTAAATGTACGTACAACTCATCAAACTAATAAGAGTATAGTGTTGGGACTCTAAAATGCTCAAGTTGAAAACAATGTAAGTGTTGTGCCTTCTAAATAGGGTCACATGACTCATATTATACCTCTTTGCATGTATCTTTGCAATAGAAGTCTTAGACTTACAATTGAGATGCCTTGATGATAGCCCAACTGATGAACCACACGATTTGGTATATAAAGTTATACAACATTTATATAGTGAATGCATATGTGGTATATGAATAACTTATATGCTTTACAATCCAAATATTTTGTAAAATTATATAGTTGTAAATCAATCTGCATTGAACAAAATAAAATATGAGAATATATAATAAAAAATGTTGTGTTTAATTAAAAGATTAAGAATATAGTTACCGTTTCGCAAAATACATGTCTTGCCATCATCAAAATCAATTGTTTATGGTATTTAGTAAGCTTATCAATAGAAGATTGCTTGTGATACATTTTCATCCATTGGCCAACTCATGGTTCCGCACCAAGCCATTTTAGTTGTATGCTATCTCTAAACATTGAAAATTATTTATAAATTTATGCCCATAATTAAAACATATAACTTGTTAAATTCTGAAAAATAATTATATGAAATATACATATAGCAAGCAATAATAATACAAGTTCTTACTTGGAGCAAAAAGTATATCTACTAAGTTATGTTTCTATATGTGATATCTTTTCTAGCTATCTATACAAATAAGTTAAGGTTATTGCACTGCACGTATAATTGTCAACCCTCAAAATATCATTTGTCAATAGGTGCACGAGTGTTATTGACAATTTATCTCTAGACTTATCTTGGTATAACATATAATATAGTTAATACAACAAATATAACAATATTATTTTTAATATTAACTCTCCTTCTTAAAAAATTAGTTTAGATCACCTCAAACTTAATGATCGTAGACTTAATCTCTATCACTACTTCAACGATCTTCATTCTTAACATATATTAAAAATGTCTTTCTTGCTTATAGCCTTCATCTCTTATGTTAAAACAATAAGTTATCCCTCCATTGGAAGACAAAGTATCTTATAGATATCATGAAGTGTGATAGTCATCTCACCTCATGATATGTAGAAATTGTTTGTATTTGGTCTTCAATGTTCGATACAAGTAGTTAACAATGTATGGTCTATCACTTCATTTAACAAATTTTCTTGACCAATTAGCTAACTCTTATTTGCAATTTCAACCCAATTATTGGGCCTCACATTCATCTTCTTCACTCTCTAGGTCCTGCCAATAGAATAACATGTTTGAATTGTTACCACTTTTTGTATTATATACAAATATACATTTACATAGTTAGTTATAATAATAAGTATTGATATCGAATATAAAATTTTATTAAAGTTAGAAATTACGTGTTCCTCTTAGATCTTATAACCAATGTGACATTAAAAGTTATAGAGTAATCCTGACATATTAGAGAATTCATCATCCTTAATCTCTATAATATCAATATCAATATCTTAGGTTGATGTATCATGATCTTAACGTGAAGGATCAGCTTCTTCTTCTATTTCTTGTCATCTACGAGACCATCTTTCATATGATATGACATTACATCACTTATATGAAGAGGTGATATTACAACCTTCTATTGGTATCTTATGAACCATATTTACATAGCAAAAAAGAAAATTTACGATATCATATTAAGACAATCGAGACGCACCAAAGTGCATCTCCCAAATACGGGAGATGCGCTTGGGGTGCATCTCGAGCCAAAAAGCCTATAAGAGAAAAAATGTTCAAAAATACATTAAAAAACTAATACCAATCAACAACATACCTCAATAAGTTGATGAATCTCCTTTTGAATCGGGTGTTTTTATCCTCCTTTTCTTTTTTCTCTACTTTCTCTTTTTTTTTGGATGGATGTTGATCCATTCTTTTGTTGGAAATAACTGCACACTATGTAATGTTGCATCAAACAGGAAAAGATAAGGACGGTTTCTGGTTTATGCAAGAGGAGAGAGAATCACAAGTTATTTTGTGTGGAGGGGTATTTTGATAATTAATAAAATTACCAGCATTATTTTGGGAACTTCAAAAAAGAGGTGTGTCCATATCCTTAAAGATTTGAAGGTTTTTGTGTCTACGAGAACTTATGAAAAATGTTCATATGATGAGTTTGATTATTAAGATTGTATGCGTGCTTGAGTTGAGATGTAGGTGGTGAGTTTGATTCTTAAGGGTTGCACATGTGTGCTTGAGTTCAGATATAGGTGGTGAGTTTGATTCTTAGGGGTTGCACATGTGTGAGTTCGAAGACCCAAGTGGTGAGTTCAATTCTTGAGTGCAATGTGTACTAAGTGTTAGGCTTGGGCTTAGACATGTTCGATTTCGGTTAGCTTATAACCTGAAATTGTAATCGAATCAATCCTGATTATGATTCTAGAAATGTTTGTTTCGTTGTAATTTTTGTTTGGGTCTGCATTTTAAAAAAAATTATAAAAAAAATATAAATTATTTAAAAAATTTAAAATTTTATGGGAACCAATTATTTTAAACCATCCGTTCCGGTTAAAATCGAAACTGAACCCAGAACTGAACTGGGTGATCTTCGGTTTCAGTTCTAATTTCGGTTTTATCGATTCCTTACTCGATTCGATTTGAGTTGGAACTGCCGGACCGGTTAGGAACCGGACATCTCTACTCGGGCCTTCCAGTGTATTAAAAAGGAAAAAAAGGTTTTCTCTCGATGAATTGGGACTAGTAACAGACTATCGAGTCAACAGCTTTGGCCCCCATATTTTCCGCGTTTCAGAAAGGGCCGGTGGAGGCGCAGAACGAAGGCGATCGCGATGAGCACGATGACGGCGACGAGCGAAGGAGAGGTGCTGGAGAGGCTGGAGGCCTGCACCGGAGACGCCTATCGACTCCAGACCGATACGCTCCGCGCCATCCTCTCACACAATGCCTCCGTGCACTACCTCTCCTCCTTCTCCCTCGCCGGCCGCACTGATCCCTCTTCCTTCCGGAACTGTATCCCACTCTCCTCCTACTCTGACTACGCCGACCTCATCACCCGCATGGGAGACGGCGATGCCTCCCCCCTCCTCTCTGTCGACCCACTCCTCTGCTTCTTCTACAGGTCTCTCTCGTCTCTTCTTCACATGTCATGAGTCTCACTAGTATGTTTCTCGCTTCGGATGATCAAATTCGTTGTAGTTTCTGATCACAAGGCATCCATTTTTGGTTCTGAGTTTATAGAGTCTATGCCTTCGATCTCAGGTTCGACCTCCCAACGTGGAATCCGGGCATGTTTGGGTGCTACCCAACGTTGTTCCTTGGAATCCTCTTCCTCTTCTTCCTTTTTACTTTACTTTTGCGTTGGTGAAACTCCTTTTTTCGTTGGAGAGAGAAAGATAGATATACAGATCATCTATTCTCAATTTAAAACTTCTAATAACTTTGACATGAAGTGATGGATTTGCGCATTCTTGTCTTGAATATCAAAATGCTTTACCTTCATCGAAGGTTGTTGCTAGGAAAACGATGCATAAAAATCGAAAGATTAAGACGGAGGAGAAACACAAACGCACTCAAAATTATGAAACGAGAAGAAGACTTACACTCCACGGTGGGAAAAAAAGGATTTCATCATAATCCTCGCAATTACAAGACGGAAGCCACTAGGGCATCCCTTGGAAAACGAGAAAAAATTATACTGATACCGAACAAGATCGGATGCAATCTACAACTGCTCGCCCCTGGGCCCCGGACATGGTGTATGCTACCGTTCTGTAACTCTAGCGAGGTTAGTGCGGAGCTCGACCTGCGAAAAAGTAAGGGTTGTTTCCAATATGAAGAGTAAATCAGGCTCCACATCTCCAATAATTGTGTGAAAGGAAATTTGGATGGTATCAAAAATCAATTTGTCAAATGTAAAGTAATCTTAATGGCTGACCTCTCATCTGTGTGTGTATGTGTGTGACAGTTCAGGCGGCGGTTCATTCCGACCAAAAATGATCCCATACTTCGAATCGAAGAATGGAAGGGATGTATCGAGATTTGCAAATCAGGCTACTGCAGCCATAATTAAAAGGTAGTCTCTTGTGGAACATGGAGAAATTATGCGTTATATTGTTGACCCCTTTAGATGTTTTTCATCACTTTGCCCTTGGTGAATTTCAGGCTGTATCCTTCTACACCCACAAGTAATAAAATATTGTGGTTTCTTTATGGTGGAAAGGTTGTAGAGACTAAAGCAGGGATAAAAGTTATGGCTGCATCGGCGTTCCCATTGAGAAACCCCACCATGAACCCGGGAACTGCAGGATTTTTATCTGTTTGCATTAGTCCTCATGCCATATTTCTAGGAACTGATAGCCAGCAACAAATGTATTGCCACCTTCTCTGTGGTCTGAGAAAGCCTGATTTAATAGATGCACTTCGAGCTCCCTATGCATCTGGCTTGATTTCACCTCTGCGCATGCTGGAGTCAAAATGGCAGAAACTTTGTAATGATATTGAATTTGGTTTTGTCGGCAAAAATGTCACAGATCCTGCAATCAGGGCAGCCATGGAAGAATTTCTTGGTGGTCCACAACCGGATATTGCAAAAAGGATTCGAATGATGTGTGAAAGAAATGAATGGGGTGGGATCTTGGGGAAGTTGTGGCCAAATATGCGGTACGTTTCTTGTGTTATAACTGGCACCATGGAGCAGTATTACCCTGCCTTGAAGCACTATGCAGGGGAGGTGCCAATACTGAGTGGCGACTACTTTTCTTCTGAATGTGTTGTGGCCATTAATGTAGATAAGATGCAACCACCTGAGCAAACGAGATTCATTATGATTCCCACGGCAGCCTATTTCGAGTTCCTTCCATTCAGTTTGGATTCTGCTGCTAATTCTGCTCAAGATACTAAAGACTTTTCTGACATTGAGGTCGGAAAGATGTATGAACTTGTTGTCACGACTTACAGAGGTAAGAAATTGTATTCTTTTGTCTCATCATGAATTATGGAGCTTTTGCTTTTCTCTACATGGGTCTCACTTATTGCTTCTAACTTGCAGGATTGTATCGATACCGTCTAGGTGATATTGTGAAAGTTGTTGGCTTCCATAACTCCTCTCCTGAAGTGGAATATGTAATGAGAGCGCCACAATCACCTTATGACATTGTAACAGAGAGAGATTTGCTATCTGCTATCAGAATCATCCGTTCTCTCCTTAAAGATGAAACTGGGATACAAATTGTAGAGTTTAGCAGTTTTATGAATTACGAATCGAGTCCAAAGCATTTGGTGATTCTTCTAGAGGCTAGTGAAGAAGTTATAATTTTGGACGATGATGACAAGATAAGTCTTGTTTCTACTCTTAAACAATGTTCTGGCATCTTAGACGATAGCTTGGGAAGTATTCACAAGATGCAGAGGCTGAATTGCATGGTTGGACCGGTACAGGTTTCGATTGTGAGGCCTGGAAGCTTCGACCGCATACAGGAGACAGCATTGGAGAGAGGAACGATAGCCAGCCAATACAAGCCTCCAACAATTTTGCGTAACAAAGACATCATAGAATTTTTGGATTCATGTGTTCTTTATAGCAATATGTTGTTTGATAAGAATCGATGAGCATATGGCTTTCCTTTTGTATGTAATTGAACTGTAGAAAATGTCGTTCCATCGGGTTACCAGTTGATGTGATTCTTCTAGCATAACGCCCTTGTATACATATATCAACTTATTGATGAGCATTCTTCATATATACCAACTGATGTAACACTCCTGGAAAATGAGCTCGCTCTTAAATTCTGGAAGTCTTCCTGCACCAACTCTTCTTGTTTAACAAAATAGCTGGGGCAATCCCTCTATACGTTCATCTCCTCTAATATGTACAAGTATACAGCTAATGTAGAGTATACATACACATGATTGCAAGTTTATAGCATGCTTACTACAAACTCAGAGGCTGAGTTTCACCACTCAGAAACAAGCTCATCATAAACAGCACCATTTGATCTGAGTCTTGTGCAATCTATAGGTTCCTTAAGCCTCTAGAGGCCACCACCACCTGTACTGGTATTTCACAGAATTACTGCATTTGCCAAGGGGAAGTTTGCAAGAGTTAGCCAAAAGAGATCATGGATTCATGGATCTCTTCTAGCGACTTCCCTTTGGTTTCTGGAACCAGCTTTACGATGAACAGCACGGCCACCCTGCAGATTGCTCTGAATATTAAGCTACCTGCTAGCCATTTAAACAAACACTCGATCAGGAAACTAATATCAAAGATAGGCATACATATTAGCACTCGGTTCTTGTAAAGTTCAGGTTTCACTTATCTATCTTGTGATGAACTGGGCAGATTCTTCTCTCACCTGCAGAACCCCATCTTCTCATGAAGTTGAAAGTGTAGCAAACAGCTCAACACCCAACCCAATTCACAGTGATCACGAGGCTTCCTGCAAAACCCTTCTCGTTTATTAGGAAATATCTGCGGCACAGAGTGGAAGGAGTTGTTGTATAGGCATGAAACTAAGGTACTGTTCTCTTCTAAGACTAAGAGTTTTAACTTTTAAGTCTTCCCGTGGAGATGATAATCTAATGATTGACACCCATTCTTAATGAGAAAGACGCAGCGTATACCTATTTTATAGTAAAAAGTTGCACCATATATTGTTATAATTTATATGCTATGATTGTATAATATACAATTCCCATCAATATACAGTAAAAGACTATGACGAGTTACCAAAATCCCTGCCAACTTCAATTTCGGAAGTAACTCCCTCGACCAGCAAGGTCCTAATTTCACCAGGAAGAAAGAAAACTGTTGAGATTCTGATAATCTACGAAAATCATGCTTGCACATGAAAAAATACAGGTCAAAATGGCAGAATTCTGAAATAAACAACATAGGGGATATACATGCATACTTTGAAGATGAATAACGTCCCAGCTATACAGCATCATCTGCATGCCCCAGCCGCCGAGACCTGAAAAAATTTGCATTACTGTTCTAAGGTGTGCGCAAGGGACTACTGTTTAAGATAAGATGTTAAACACAGATATTATAAAAGCTTTTCCGGGTGCATCAAAAAGGTGGTCCACCACTATTTTAAGTTCTACGAGAAAGTAACCATTAGTAGACATGGAACAGGAGGAGGTTTTATGCCTTAAATCCATATCCTAGGGTCAATATCGAATCAACTACTCGAGCAGGATCTGTAATTACTAGATTTTGAAAACCACTCAAACACCCGAATTGGCAGTCGTTGGACCAAAATCAATCATAAGTTTGTTGATGGATGCTGTGAATTTTCAATTAGAGTTAATGAGCCAATTGAAGCAAGCGATCAGCGGTTTTTCACACGAACGGGTGGATTGGCCATCTTTTTTATGTGGTGGTGGTTACAAAACTGATATGTAACAGCCAATCGGTTACGGATGAGCTCTATAACCGACCAGATAAGGAGCTCCAAAAAGGAAAGCCCAACTAAGAAATCTAGGAGGGTAGAGCAGGCACTGCTCTATAATTACAGATCAACACAGTGTGAAAAAATATAGCAAAAATGGTGAAAGAAAATAGAAACCCTCTCTGGTAAACCGGCTGCGTGGAAACCTCAAAATTACAAAAATACGTACATGTTCTTCCTCTCGAGATCATCAGAGTTACGCAACTTCATAAGGCAATTGGGATCGTTGTAGGGAACACCGAAGGAGCCCGCTGGTAGCTGACATTGGTATCAAGACCTCATTTATCTTACAAAATAGGTACACAGTTATTTTGTGCATAAAAGAGAAAAGAAAATATACAAAGAAGAAGAGAAATATGGAAAAGGGAATAGAAACTCTTCTGTTTGCTGGAAAATTTGTTGGAAACTATAACTTATGGCCTGACACAATCGAAAAACAAATCAGCCAGACGGTTGAAGCAATCAAAAGAACACTAAACTGGTAAAAGAGAAACACTGGTCAGGCCAAAAACAAGCTCACATACTGAAAAAACAAACAAAACAGAATCCAAGCCGTCAGTATGATAAAGGGAAAGACCCAGGCCAACCGGAGGGTAAAACCCAGGCCGACTTAAAGCGGGAGCACAGAGGAGAGGCAGAGTGCCTTCTTTCCCGCAAGACTCCCTCTCTCCTCTCCGGTTTCTGAAATTACTTCCTATATGATCAAATTACGAAAATATCAACATATTTTTTAATAAAAAGACAATTTTACCCTTAACAGATGAAAAGACTGAGTTGCCCTCTAGTTGTTTATAAAAATTATGGAATATCATGACAGTGAATTACTTTTCTGCCCTTACTCGATAAAAAGTTCAGAGTTCTACCACTTTGTTAAAAGATAAAGTTGCCCCTACCTTTTTGAAAATTCACAAATTCGAACTGAGGGGCAAAATTATGGAATACTATTTTGTCCCTGATCTTTTTGAAAAATTACAAAATCAAACAAATAAAATTACTAGTTTACCCTTGTTGTTTTGGGAAATTATCGAAAGTATGAATTCTTGAAAAAACTTGAAGATTCATTCCCAGTTTGATTCCACAATAGAATTAAGTTATTAAAACTCAATAAATGATGCTTAAAACTTGTATAAAACTAGTTTCAAGTATCATGAGTTATTTACAATTCAGTTTTTGAATATTATGCATTCTGTTAGTTAAATTTTTGTTATCTGTTGTTTGTTGCTTGGTAAATGGTTTTCTACTAGACATTTTATTTGTTAACTTTGTCAAACACATAAAAATGAATTATAGAATATGTATATCTGAATTGACAAAGATAGAAAAGTTAAACGGTGTAAACTTTCAAATGTGGAAAAGAAGAATCTTGTTGGCTCTCACATTTGAAAATGTAGAGTATGTATTAAAGGAAAAAATACATCTAGCACCTAAGCCCGCAGAGCAATAAAAAGAAATGTATAAAACATTTATAAGAGATGACACGAAAGTAAGAACAGTCTTGTTAACATACATGGAGGATGATCTAATTAGGTTCTTCAAGAATTTGAAACTACAAAAGAGTTGTTTGATTTAATAACAAATAAATATAATACTACAACTAAACTAAATTTTTAGTTAGTACTACAAAAATATAACTCCTATAAAATGAAAGGAGATATTGTAGTGAAACATGTGAACCATATACTGGTAATGACAAGAGATTTAGTTGTAGCCAAATCAGTCATCCAAGAACCGATGTAGATATCCACCATACTGAACAGTTTTCCCCCATCTTGGAACATGGTCATTATCTGTATAAATAACTAAACCTTTTGGAATTTTCCCTCAAACTAGCAATTAAATAAGAACATATGAACAAAAAAAAAATTACTAGCAGTGCAAGACAAGATAGGGTCCAACTCCAATCCCAACAAAAAAAGAAATAAATCAAACAAAAAGTTTGGCAAAAATAATAAAAAGAGCGATCAATATTTTAAGAAAGCGTAGCAAATCATTTTTTGGGTCAAGTGTTTTAGTTGTGAAAAAATGAGATAATATAAGAGAGATTGCTGCAACAAGAAAAATGATGAAAACAACCAATAATGTGAATAATCAAAGAAACAGGATATAATCTGTATGATATCAAAATGTTTATATATGAACCGCCTAGTGACTTATTGGTAGATTTATTTAGGAATACGAAACGTATCTCAAATAGCAAGGAAGGAGCAACGGATTTAAAGGAGTATAAAATAGGAGAACATCGGGTATACATGGAAAATAATATTTTTTCAGATATTCTTAAAACTAGGTCTTTTAGAATTTTTGTACAAGGTACACCAGTTGTACTAAGTGATGTATTGATTATGCCATCTATAAGGCACAATCTAGTTTTGGTCCCTACTTTGGTGAAAAAGAGTTTTGAGAATAGGTTTGTTCCTCTAAAAGTGACTCTAGAGAAACATGGATTGTATAAACTAAAAGTTAATAAAAATGAAAGTTATTCTGATTATATTTATTATGCCTTTAATGTTGATATGAATGTATAGCATAAACGCCTAGGGCATATAAGCTGAAAAAACTAAGAAAATTATCCAACTTTAAGTTCTTGGAAAAGTTCCAGGAAAACACTTTCACTAAGTGTGAACCTTAATATGAGAGAAAATAACAAAAAATATTTTTCCCAAAGACAAAACAAGGGCAACAACTTTATTGGAAGTTATTCATACTTATTTATGTGGACCCTTAAGAGTAATGTTAAATCGAGGAAAGATTTATTTAATAATCTTCATCGATTATTACTCGAGATATACATATATATAGCCTAGGTATAATACATACATATGCCTCTTCATTAAAGGCATATACATATCTCGTAGCACATAAATCTGAGACACTTAAAATATTTAAAAAATATAAGTAGGAAGTTGAAAAATCAATTGGGGCATACAATCAAAGTTTTATATCAAATAGAGGTGGTGAATACACCTCTTCAAAATTTTTAGAATTCTCTAAAGACTTTAGTATTTCGAAACAAAATACAATACGTAAGATACCTCAACAAAATGGTGTAGTTAAAATATATAATATGACCTTACTAAATATGAAAAGGTCAATATTAATATATGCCTCTGTAGAAAGGATATTTTTGGAAGAAACAAAAAGTACGACAATATACATACTCAATAGAGTATCTTGTAAGGTTGTATTCATTATACCATATGAGATGCGATTTGGAAACAAACCTAACCTAGGTCATCTGAGGATGTGGGGATCTATTGCTCATGTGAATTTTCTTGATCAATCTAGAGATAAGCTAGACAAGAGGTTATTGAGATGTATATTGATCAGATATTCTAAAGCTCAAAGGGATATTGATTTTATCATAAGGACCATGAATTGATAGAGAGCATAAATGTTGAATTCTTAGATGATACTAAGAATGACATCTTTGAGAATAATGATAAGTATATTGATGATCTAGTAGATCTAGATCAATCATCTTTTGAAACAAAAAAGATCTTCCCTAATCAACTCAAACTTTAAGTTGCCATAAAAAGCCTACATTCACATCGTCCTACTTAAAGGATTATTACACTAATCTCGCAAAAGAAGTATACAATTTGATAGATTTAGATGAGTTGACTGATAACTTGACTTATTAATAGACTATTAACTCGTCTTAAGCAACAAATTATGAGAAAGTCATTAATGAGAAAATAGAATCCATTGAGAAAAATCAAGTTTGTGAATTGACTGATTTGTCAAAATAAATAAAAGTCATATATTCCAAATGGGTTCTAAAAATGAAATATAAGATCGATAGATCAATCGATAAGTCTAAAAACGTAAAGGGTTTTTCGCAAAAAGAGATAATAGATTATGTTGAGACATATTCTCCTGTTGCAAAATTTGTATTAATCAAAATAATCTTGACAATATTTGTAAATTATAATTTTGATTTACATCAATTAATGTAAAGATTGTTTTTCTAAACAAAGATTTAGATGAAATCATATATATGCAACAACCTAAAGGATATATAGTCGAAGGCCAAGAAGATAAAACATATAGGCTGAGAAAATCCCTTTATAACTTGAAACAGTCACCTCGTTAATGATATTTGACTTTTTAAAATGTCATTATTGAACTTAGGTTTTTAGCTAATGAACTTGATCACTGTGTATATATCTGAAACAGTGAGAATCACTTTGTCATCTTATCTTTATATGTAGATGATATATTGTTGACTAATAATGACAATGAGATGATTGTCAAAACCAAGTTATGGTTAAAGTCAAGGTTCAAAATGAAGGATATGGGAGAAGCATTATATAGCCTAGGTATAAAGATTTCTCGAGATAGAGAATCTAAACTTTTATACCTAAGTAAGGAGAGAGATATTAATTATATCTTTAAGAAGTTTAAAATAGTTGAATGTAAGTTTGCTTCTACATCTCTTGCAAAAGGGGTCAAATTGAGCAAGGTTTATTGTCCTAGTGAACGAGACGATAAGCCTAATGTTCTTTATGCACAAGTTGTGGGTAGCTTGATGTATGTTATGGTATTTACAAGACCTGATATTAGCTTTCTTGTTGGTCTTGTGAGCAGATATCAAAGTAGTCTTAGATGACAACATTGGATAGTTGTGAAGAAGATTGTAAGATATCTCAAAGGAAAAGATTTGAAATTGTGTTTTGAAACTCAGATGTTGACTTTGCTAGGAGGAAAGAAAACAACAAATCAACCTCGGATCAAATATTCTTATTTGGATGTTGAGTTATTTTTTAGGCATTTAAGAAACATGATTGTCTAAAATTACATACACATAAAGTTGAGTATGTGGCTTATTGTATGACTGCAACAAGTGTCGTCTAGATAAGCTTCTTCATATGAGATTTAAAGCTGAAAATAGTTGACGAGTCAATTATCATTTATTGTGACAATAATGAAGCAATTACTTTAATAAGAGTTAAGCTGACAACTCTAAAAGTAAGCATATAATAGTGAAATACCACTATGTTCATGATATGGTTATTGGAGTTGTGAAAATTTAATACCAAAGCCTATGTAAAGACTTAAATAACTTTCTCAATCTACTTCATTTCTACACGAGTGTGTCAGTTGGTTTCACTTAAACTAGCAAAGTTATAATTCCGATTTCATGGGGCGATTGTGGCTGAGCGGGATCTTTTCGTTTTATGTATTCTTTTACCGATGCTCAAGAGTTAGCCTATACGCTTTGAGGATTAATTTGAGTAGGGTGTGTATTTCCAAAATTCACTTGAAAGAAAATTTTAATCAAACAATTCGTGCACTTGGTCTAGAGAATGAAAAATTTTAAAGTTCTAAAAAACATAAACTGATTCTGTTTTCAGAGCTTGTTTCTAAATTTTTTTTTATAGCTTAGAGATCTCCAAAATTCATGAAAAATTTACAGTACATAGAGAAAAATGTGGAGATTCTAAGACTTTTTATTTTATGTTTGTTTGTTGTGATTTTACAAAATTAAATCCGAGAATGGCCTCTACTCAGGTGTTTGAAAATGTTTTATTATATAAATACACAAGTCTAAAGAAACCTCTATATTTCAATGTACAAAGCTTTGATTTCTGTGCATTTAGTCTTGTTGAAAAGTTATGGATGTCAGCTTTCCAATAAAATTATTTCACCAGATTTGGTTCAGTAAAGACAAAGTTATGAAAAGATTACCCAACCTCTATCGTAGGAAATCCAGACACAACTTGTTTGACTCTCAATTTGCCCTACATTCCTGCTTTTGCTTTGAGATCGGATTGGAATGCTTCTTTCCCTTTTAGATTTGATTCACAGCTCCCTAAATCAGACTTGAATTTTGCGCTTAATTTTAGATTCATGGTTTCAAATATTTTTTTTTTTATTTAAAACCATTTTATTTGAAAATATCGAGTTTTATCGAAATCTTCAAATATTCTTTTGAAAAAACTAAGTTCAATTCTCAATGTTTGTTTGTATGGGCGACCTGCTTTCGCCACGTGAGTTAGTATTTTACAGTTTCAATCACTTTAGCCCTTTATTAGGTATACGATTTCAAACCATTTTAACCCTTTCATTGGTGTAGGGTTCTGGAGTAGGACTATCCTCCATCAGACGAGTTTTTGAGGCATAATTTGAATTTGATTTGAATTTCAAATATTGGTAAATTTGATGTTTAGCAAATATTTTTGGGTTTTGTTCCCAATATCTTATTTCTATTTGTTTCTTTGAAGAAAACTGTTTGAAATCATCATTTCTTTAAATGAAATCATTTAAAAAGGCAAAATGCTACCATTTTGAGCTTGAGGGTAAATTAATCATTTTTTTGCTCTTTGTCAAAATGAATTTTTTTTTAGAGAGATATCATTTACCCTTATTTTGAGGTTGTCACGAAATTTTGGTGCAGAAATGAGTTTGTTTAAGGTATCTTTATTTGAAAACTCTTAAAAGACCCAAAACCGCAATTTTTTCTTGAAAAAGCAAAATTTATGAAAATCAAATGTTTTGAGAAAATTTTTGGGTGTTTACAATTATGAAAAAAGAAATATTCATCTCATACATGTCAACTGAAGATATGTTGACAGACCCTTTGATTAAAGGGATAACATAGGATCTTTTCTCAAAACATGTTACGAAGATTAGTTTGTGATATGTTTGATTGTTTCGTAGGTAAAAGATCACGGGTATTGATTGCAATAACAATAATAAAATAACATTATATAAACCCCCCCCCCTAGAAAACTAGCATGTTGGCCACCGTTTCTTGTGGTGACGGTTATGAAAATGATACGTATCGGTTACAGATGAGCTTCGTAATCTACTTGATTAGGAACTCGGAAAAGAACCGAGAGGGTGGCTGCTCTATAAATATAGAGCAACAAAGCAAATAGAGACCCTCTCTAGTAAATCGGCTGCGTGGAAACCTTTTCTTCCTCTCCGGATCATCAGAACTGCGCAACTTCATAAGGCAACTGGGATCCCTGTGGGGAACACCGAGGGAGCCCGCTAGTAGGTGACAAATGAAACTACCAAAACGAACATCAAAATCATAAGGAAAAGAAGCTAATAGCTTCTAATTGACAGGAACCAGCTTCCCAAGACTCCATCACCAAAGCATATTAATGGAATTGACAAGAATTGCACCCACAGCATTAGCTCAACTGGCAGTGACGTCCTTACTGCTGGTGGGGAGTTCGACTCCAAGCTTTGTAAATATCGAAAAGAAAAAGAATTGACAACTGAATTATTTGCAGAGTGTTTTATCTGATCTGAATGTTCTGCTCTATGGATTTTCTTATCGTCCAAAAGAAGTATTTACAGTGGTGAATGGTGCACCAAGATGTAAAAAAAGTGAAGTGATTGCTGTGAGCAAGGTTGCCCACCTTCCGCATTCACCAGTCACTTAAAGCTAAAGACGAGATGAAAGAATTATTTTTCATTGTTGGACAAAGCAGCAGTAGGTCAGGGCTTATGCTTGCCGTCTGAACTCGAAAACAACGAATGGAAGGGCTGGTAACCGCCCGCAGTACAGAGGCTACCGGAGCCGCTGCTGCTCGCCGACTTCTCGATTTCTGCTAGGGTCGCTACAATTGCAAGGGGACGGTCCGGTATAAGGGAAACCGGGATATCACCCTCCAAAATCTTCACCATTTGATGCATCGTAGGTCTTGCGTGCATACGGGGGTAAGCTGCTAGAACTCCGACCAATGCATACCGTTCTAATACAACGTCAGCCCCTCTCCTGCATGCCTTCCTCCACAACGTCCAGGATTCTTGCTCCCTTGACAAGCGACCAAGCCCAGTCAACAAGGAGAGTGTTCTGACCGCGTTGGCAGCCAGCGTCCGTTGGTATCACCACCTTTTTTCCCCTCAGGAGCTCGAGAAGCACCACCCCGAAACTATATACGTCGGATTTTTCTGTCAATTGCCCGTACAATGCATACTCTGGCGCGACGTAGCCCAGTGTCCCGGCGATCCGGGTGCTCAGATGGCTCAATCCCTCCGGCGAGAACTTGGCCAACCCGAAATCGGCTACTTTGGGCTCGAATTCCTCGTCGAGAAGAATGTTGTTGGTCTTCATATCTCTATGAATTTTGGCCGGTTGGGTGCCCTCATGCAGGTAAGCCAGGCCGCGGGCGGTGCCGATGGCAATCTTCTGCCGGAAGGGCCAGCTTAATTTATTGTCTGGTGAGCCAGAAAGGCGGTCGTAGAGGCGGCCGTTGTGGGCCAATTCGCAGACAAGGATCATCTGGTGACCCTGGAGAGGGGTGGTAGCTATGCAGAACCCCCTGAGAGCCACCAGATTACGGTGGCGGACACTGGCGATTACCTCGACCTCATGGATGAAGCCTGCACCGCCAGCGCCCGAGCAATTCTTGGACCTCTTGAGCGCCACATCGGTGCCGTCGGCAAGGACGCCTTTGTACACATTGCCGTAGTTGCCCCTGCCGATGATGTTGAGCCTCGAGAAATTGCCGGTCGCGGACTTGATCTCCTCGAGGGTGAACTTCGTGAGGGTGGTGCTGTTCCTCATGCTGTCCAGCCTCGAGACAGGGTTGCGGCAGGACTCTATCAGGAGCGTCGCCTCTAGCTTGTGCCTCCTCTTCCTTTTCGCGGCCAGCCATCTTCTGCCAGTGACAAGACCGCAACCAAGGAGGAGGATCACAGTGAGGAGGGCAGAAAGGCCATTGACCCAGGCCTTGTTGTGCCTGGAAGAAGAATGAGGGACGGGGGAATCGAGGAGGAAGAAGCAGTGGATGTATGAGCATCTGATGGTCCAAGGGAATTGACGACGCGGCCGCGTAGATGAATGGGTAGACAGAGCACTCGGTGACGTTGCCGTCCGAAGGGCCGGGGAGGTATGTGGAGTGGAGGGAGGCGAGGACGGTGGTGCAGGAAGCGCAGGCGGCGTTGTTCTCGAGCGAGTGGTTGCAGTTGCCGGCTACGCTGCGCAATGAATTGGCGGGGACGCGGGACTCGAACTGCGCCCTCGTGGTGATGTTCATGCACCCCTCCGAAATCCAGGACGTCCGGAAGCCGCAGCTTGAGACGTCAAATCCGGGGTAAAGCTGCCGGATGAGAAGGTCATAAGAGTCCCAGCACGCCTCCGAAGCAGCGGGTGGGGGAAGAAAGAGGCCGTCCGTGCGCAGATACTCGGCCAGGACGAGATGGAGGCCCTGCAGGGAGAACTAGCACCTCCGGCTGACGGCGGAGATCGAAGGGTCGCCGGCGTCGAGGAAGGGCTGGAGGACGGAGAAATTGAGAGGACAATTCTGTTGATTGGTAACGAGGAGTAGTCGGGTGGGGCCACCAAGACGTGGAAGATACAACGGGAAGAAGCATAAGAGGAGGAAGAGGGAGCCATTAGAGAGCATGTTGATGGTGGTATTAGGCCTCCGTTTCTTCGGCTGTGGTGGAGAGAATGATCGGAAAAAGGTTAGAAAGATTATCCGGCGGCGGTGATGGTGGGAAAATGGAACGGAGAAGCTTCGTGCATCGTACTCCCATCTCATCAGAGCTCTGACCTCCGCACAGACCAGGTTTCTAAAGTCAGCTCCTCCCTTTTTCAAATACCAATTTGTTTGAACCATAGCATAACCTTTTATTAAGAGAAAAAATAATAATTAATAAATATTCAAATTAATTCTCTAATGCTTAAATTATATAATTTTGGAGATTCTAATCACACCAATCACTTAATGGTGGGGAGTTCGAGATGTATAGGTGTGTGTTAGGCGCTAGATAAGAAAATTTCAATGATGATTGATGATTGTATAAATTTAAAAAATACAAATACCCTCTAAAATAAAGATATATTTTTTATTTTCAAATTTAAATTTAAATTATCTATCATTAAAAAATTAGAATTTACTAATACTTAAGTGTGTTAGCACGTACCAATTCCTCAAATTAAATACTTAATGCTTCAATTATATAATCTTTAAAAAATTTAATTATCACTGTTCATATGTTTAAAATCACATTAGATATATATATATGTTTAAATTAAGTCCCTAATGATTACATTATTTAATCTTTGGAAATCCTAATCATCACTGTTCGTGAGTTTAAAACCCCATTACATTGCATCTAATGGCCACCACCTCAAAAATCACTCGTCATCACGCCATCGTCATAGCTATTCATATTAACTTGCATTTCTTCACTTGCTGCAGCCGCCCACCCTGCTTCACTAAAAAACGAAGCGTGCTTGATGACATAAAAGGCAACTTTTTCAATACCGGACGCTCGATAGCTTTGATGATATGAAACTAAGCAACCAGGGACAGAGAAATATTGGCCGGACCAGTAGGACTCAAATGGGGGCGAGATTATTTGGTGTGCCTGTGTTTAACTTCTCGACGATGTGAAAACCAAAAGTAGGGAGTGCTTAAATCAAGTTAAAAAACTCTCTCTCTCATATATATATATATATATATATATATATAGAGAGAGAGAGAGAGAGAGAGAAATAATGGTAATATATATAGAGAGAGAGAGGGGTAGTAGTAAATGTTCAATTGAATGATCAAATCCACTCAAATAACTTTATCCTTAGAAAAATTACAATATATTGACAACTCATTCAAGTGGATCAGCTTTGAGAACAACATACACTGTTAACATCTAAGCCTGCTCGTGGGCGTCTTCAAACACATGCAGTTTGTATAAAAATGAGCACGGAGTTGCCGTTGGCTCGTATAGAACACAAACCACGAGGATGATGGGCCGAGCCACATGCTTTGATGTTTACAATGAATCGAGTCATCGTTCAAGTGGATCTATTTCGAGTAGAGACCCAAAGAGTATAGAAGCACCACCAACATCTAAGCCAAGTACAATGTTGTAAATATCGTATCGAATCATATGTATCGTATTGGTACAAGTGATTTAAAAAAATCATATGAAACATACGAAATTTAAATTCATCAAAAATTTCTACACAATGCACAATATTAAGAGACAATGGATTCAATGTCAAAACAATCCAAATCACATTCATACACTATTCTCCGGTCCCATTTTGGAACTTAAAATTGATGAATATGGAATATATATAGGATTTTTAGAGAGGAAGGAGTAGACACATAAGAGGAGCCAAAGAAGCTCTCCTATATAAGGTTTAAACACAATCAAGCCTTCATTTAAAAAAAAATATGATTTTTGATGCTATACGAATTGTATTATATGATATGGTGCTTGTATTGCAATGTATCATATCATATGATGTGCCTTGATATGATGCGGTAAATGGTGTTTTGTGGTACATGTACCTTAATTGTATCGATTTAAGTATCGCTATAGATGGTGCGATGCGATATGATTTTATAACATTGTACTATGAGCTATTTGTGAACGTATCCGGGCTATGACATGCTGTTCGTATGAAAATGGGCATGGAGTTTCTGTTGGCTTGTATAGAACACAAGCCATCACCAGGTGAATGAGCCGAGCCATGACATTTTGAAGATTATTAACTCCCCATGCTTGTATAGAACACAACCCGTCACAATGTTGCCGAGCCGATCTGAGCCGAGCCATGACAGTTTTAAGTTTACAGCATATCGGGTCCTCGTTCGACTGGGTCTGCTTTGAAAACAACGAACCCAAATAGTGCATAAGCACAAGTAACATCTTAGCCAATTTCAAGTCGGCTCGTTGGCGAGTTGCCATGAACATGCTCGAACACATGCAGTTTGTACGAAACGAGCCATCACGAGATTGACAAGCCGAGCCACAAACTTTGAAGCTTACAACATATTCGGTCCTCATTCAACTGGATCTATTTTAAGAACAGAACCAAAGAGTGCATAAACACGATAAACGTTTGAGCCTAAGTTCAAGTTGGCTACTTGTCCTCTTACGGGTTGCTCGGCAGCATGTTCAAACTAGATCTGTCCGGTTCCGATCCATTCCAGTTCAGTCAGGGTTTATTCTTTTGAAAGATTGGATTGAAACTGGAACTGGAACTAGATCTAGACCCGATGAATTGGATCTAGTGTTTCGTACTCGAACTCAAAACTGCCGGGGACCCGATGAACTGGAACTAGATGTAAAATTTTAATTATTTTCTTTAAAAAATCATAAATTAAAATCTGATTTTGGATCATTTTTGAGAGAGAAAGGTGAGTTCGAACACATGCACTGATGCAAGTTGTACGAAAAATGAGCACGGATTGACTCGAGCCGAGCCGAGCCACGAAGATTGTGTTCGGCTCCTTTATCAGCCCTTAAAGTGTCCCTCTTTCGACTTTGTATCTGCCTTGTGCGACTGAAAGCTTGCCTGACAAAACCCTAAGCGACGAAGCGACGCGTCTGACACTTGCTCCCTGTTGCCTCCCTTCCGTTCATTTAGTCGCCGTGTCTCGGCTGTCGGCCGTAGCGGCCGCTTCTGATTTGGTGTAACTCTCTCTCTCTCTCAGTTTGCGATGAAGTTGGGTACAAGTAGATATCGTGTTTACGTTAGGGTTTTGGATTTCGTTACGAGGGGATCTAAGTTGAGGTAGCTGATAAGGGATCTCCTCTACAACTTTTCTTGGGTTTGCTTAAACGTACACACCCTTGAATTGACCTTCTTTCATGCGTTGGTATTCATGGGTTTTGGTTGCTCCTATCGTTGTGTATCATGATATTAGCTCATGAGGATAGTTGGCTGAAGCTCGTTTCATTTGTTTTTTGCTCGGATCAGATTGTCGTTTCTATTGGGAAGATTTTTCTCTTTGGATCATGGGGGATTACAATGATGCATTCATGCGAGGCAAGGATGCTGCGGTTCAGGCTCGCACCAAGGCGCAGAATCGAGCAACCGTCTTGCAACTCAAACTTGTACTATGATATACGATTATCCCCCATCTTTTCTACTCCCTTCCTTCTTCTCTACTTTTTTCTTTTGATCCTTTTGTTTCCGTTCATACGCATGGAAGATCCATTGACCTATTTTATGTTTGTTGATAGATTGGACAAAGTCATCCAACCGGACTCACGACCAACCTTCTGAAGCTTTTCGAGCCACGGCCACCTCTGGAGTATAAACTGCCACCTGAGAAAAGGAAGTGTCCTCCGTATTCGGGTACTCTTAGTGTAGCTGGGTTTGAATCGTGGCTTTCTATAAGTATGTTTTGATACTATCTCCATGAAACCGCTGTTGATTTCCTTCTGATGAAGGATGTCTTTTTTCATTGTTTCTCGATAAGCTGTCATTGTTTTGTCACTGCCTTTGTTCCTTTTATGATCAATGACCAATTGTTTTGTTCCTCTTCATTTTCTTTCTCTTATACAATTAAATATGAGAAGGATTTTAATTTTTCTGGTGGAATGGTTTTGATAATGGTTTTAACTTGATTCCTCGTTTCTTTAGCATTAGCTTTGATCTGATCCTTTTTCGCCATCCAGCTGTTTTGGTGATTACCGTTGCTTATTTCCATTGATAATGTGCTCAAACTATGTGAAACTGAATTCTTGCCTGATTGCCAGGTATTGCGCAATTTGTAAGTGGGTTTGCTAAACCTGGGGAACCTGAATATGCTCCACCTGTGGTGGAGGCTGAAACACCGGTAATACATTTTTACTCATTGTTCTGTAATATGGTTAGATTTTTGTTGTATATGGTGGCAAGAAATGATGTGATCTTTCCTTACCTCCCAAAGTTCCACTTTATGGTTATTGAAATATTGTGATCACTTTATGATTATCACGTTTCTGTGAGCTTGACTATTATCTCAAACAAGACTGAT
The DNA here is from genome assembly GCA_036023115.1 of Brasenia schreberi. NCBI lineage: Eukaryota > Viridiplantae > Streptophyta > Magnoliopsida > Nymphaeales > Cabombaceae > Brasenia > Brasenia schreberi. The sequence goes on from JAYKKT010000047.1 coordinate 3,675,519, forward strand.
ATGCTATTGATCCTGCATTCTATAACTACCTGTACATTTCTTTTGGAAAGAATGAAAATCTGTTTAAGATCTAAAATTGGAACTTCAAACTGGATTAATGTGAATTGGTGGTATCTTTCATGATATTTTTTGTTCTATTATCAACATCATGGTGTATCATCAAATAAATCTATTGCATTCGACCATCATTACTATAAATTGTTGCCATTTTGCTGTTTCCACCGATGATGGTTAGCTTTCACTATTTTTTGAGTCTTCTTGTGCCACTTTTATCTTTTTCTTCTTCTTTCCCCCTCTTTCCTCTGTTTTACGTCCTCTTTCCTCATATGTTTTCCCTCCTCTTCTTTCACGTTTTTTTTCCGACTGCTTCTTCCTAGGATCCAACAGACAATTAGAGTGAATTTGGTTAAAAAACAAATGTTCTTATTCAAATCAGCCTCATTAGTCAACCAACTGTTTATCGTACCCTTTTAAATGTTCTTTATTCAAACAGAAAATTAGAGTGAATTTGGTTCAAAAAGAAAGTGTTCTTATTCAAACCATCCTGCGATCATCAACCAACTGGTTATCATACTCTTTTACGTTTTATTTTTTTTACCACTGCTTCTTCCTAGGATCCAACATACAATTAGAGTGAATTTGGTTAAAAAAGAAATGTTCTTATTCAAATCAGCCTCATTTGTCAACCAACTGTTTATCGTACCCTTTTAAATGTTCTTTATTCAAACAGAAAATTAGAGTGAATTTGGTTAAAAAAGAAAGTGTTCTTATTCAAACCATCCTGCGATCATCAACCAACTGGTTATCATACTCTTTTAAATGTTCTTTATTCGTGGATCAGTTTAGAAGGGACAAAATAGAGTTGGCAACTTAGTTCTGTTAATGTCTTACACTATCATTCCCAGATCCAAGTCATGCTTGTGGGCAGATAAAAAAAAGGATCTCATAAAAGCTAACATATTAAACTTTGTATCAGAAAACAAAGATGCTACAGACAAAAAGAAAGGAAAACGGTAAAAGGAAAAGAAGAAAATACGTATAATGAGAACAAAATTGAATTACTTTTTCTTCTGCTTTTGAACTTCGTTAGAAACACAAAGAAGAGAGCAGACAGAAAAGGTGAAAAGAAGAGGTATACGAGGAAAAAGATGAATATGTAAAAAAATGAGAGGAGACAATGCATGAAGAAGTAAACATGGGAGGGAGTTGGAGGAGAAAATTTGAAGACGAAAAGTGACATTCAGAAGAAGGTCTTCACCCTGAAATGTTTAAACATTTCTATGTATATCACATAGCATGCCTTATATATGCCTTCAGTGTTGATCTGCTGAGCTGGGCTATTTGCAGCATGTAGCATGTCGTTAAGAACTTGCCCTGAATTATGTATAGTGTACTTGAATAACCGTTCACAATACTGAAAAAACTATCTTCTTTCCTTTTCAACCATAAGTTTTTTTTAGGTTCTTGGAAGCTTTTCTGGAACAAATTGAGGTAGGTATTCTCCTTATCCAGAAATTAATCATGCTACCACATTTCTGTTGTGATCTGAGCACGCCCCGTGCATTTCGTTGGGATCAAGTTCCACCCTTTGATCAATTAAATGTTGCTATTTTTGAGATCCTTCCCGTAGTCTGGTGCCAAGCTATTCACTAAGTTATCCTTCAGGCCTAGGTCTAGAATCAGCTAAAGAGTCCTTGTCGAGTCCTCTGCATTTTATTGTCTGATCTCTAAAGTGAATATCCCAATTACCTGTTGCAAACAGTTTTTCATATTTGTGTAATCTCCACCTGGCTCAGCCACATCACTAGTGCTTGCACCTGATTAATATCCCAATTACCTGTTGCAAACAGTTTTTCATATTTCTGTAACCTCCACATGGCTCAGCCACATCATTAGTGCTTGCACCTGATTCAAGCTTCCCATCTCTGTGGGGCATCTTCTAGCTGAGAATTTCGCCTGATCAGCTGGCTCATGATTTGCATACAGTACAATGCCGTTCACTTTTTTGTGCTCATCAGGTGGGCACTTTCCTGCCCGATATTACTTTTTCATTTGGTCTCTTCGTTTCAGCATATTCACTTGTCAAATGCGTAGTAGCATGTCAACATCAAAGTTTCAGACTCATACTTTTGATAATCTTTTTTTTTTGCTCAATTCTGTTTGATGAGCACCGACCTGAACCTTGCAAATGAAGCTACACTGAAACTGATTTCTGATTGATTTGCATGTAATGGATTTGTTTAAATGTGTATCCAGTCTTTGTGATTCATTGCTACAAGTTGCCTGATGCTTTTGATCTTATGTGAATGAATTATTTAAAGTTGGTTTAAACTGTTCTCATTGATACTTTTAGACATCTTCCTTCTATTTTTCTCATTGACAGGCACAAAGAAGAGCAAGAATTCATAAACAAAGGCTGGAAGAGGGTGCTCTAAAGGCTTCTACAGAGCTTCAAAATTGTACTAGCTGAACTTTTACATGCAGTTCTTTTCCCCTTTCATGCACTGGAATAGATTTTACCTAAATTATCAATTTAGTTTATTGTTCTTTTGTCGATGTTTTTTTTGTGTGTAGATGACCCATCAAAGGATCCCAATGTAGCTGGCGACCCTTACAAGACACTGTTTGTGGCTAGGCTGGTAAGCTATCCCTTTTTATGCTGTTTTGATTATTTGAAGGCTTTGTTGCATCTTTTTGGTTTCAATTCATCTAAATTTGTCAAAAGTTGTTATCTAATTAATTGATTTTGGTGCTTCGCTTGCAGAGTTATGAGACAACCGAGCATCGAATCAAAAGGGAGTTTGAGGTTTATGGACCAATTAAACGGGTAGGTATTATGAGCAACCCGGGGGGCTCGATGTTTGCTCTGGGTAAGAGGTTAAGTGTACACGCTGCATTTTACATTTTGGCCTTTTAAAGATCTAAATATTTCTGGCTATTTTCAAGCTCGAATAAGAGACTACTCAACTGTCTTCTCTTTTAAAAATTTCTCATGATCTGTAGACATGTAAGGGGTAAGATAATTTTTTTTCTTTTCCTCGTTGCCGCTAATGGCACTGTGGGATATCCCTGGTAAGGGGACACTAGTCAACAACTGGTTAATTGGCCCCAAATACATCAGTTTTTCTGCAACTATTCCTGGTGGTGATGCATCTCGCGATGGGAGCTGTGTGATTTAAAGGTGAGCACGGCTAATTAGGCATAGTGCCTGTCTGCCGTGTGGAACGTGGTAGAACGGTTCCAAACTGGCGCCCTCGTAGGCTGGGTGGGGGACTTGGGTCTACCAGGATTGGAGGTGAAGAGATGAATCAAAAGTACTCTGGCAGGTGATGTTATTTCTGATCTGCATGAATTAGTCATGTTACATCTCAGAATCTCTATTTTAGGTCATTATATTGAATCTCAAGTGAGCCGATGCTGTGTTATACGCTATGTCACACGGGTGTGGGTGCGTGTGCGGGTGCGGGTGTGGGGTACGGCAAATTTCAAAAATTTTGGGTGCGGTGATATGGCTAGGGTATATAATGTTATATATTATATATAATATTCAAGCTACATAAATCAATCATAATACAACTAGTATTTGCTAATTTTGGGTGCACGTAGGTATGAATTAGCAAGTTCCCTCATAATGATCTTAAACTTAGAATGATTTTACGAGCTGCAAAATATCCAAGATCTTTTGTAGGATATAGCATATACTAGTATTTGTGTTAGGATCAACTAGTGATGTCATTATCTTTTGTTCTATTGATCTGGCAATGTTCCTCGTCTTCAAATGTGTTTGGTAACAGATTATTCTTTGCAAAGGCATAAAGTATGGAGTCAAGAATCCAATCAGATTCAGAAATAAGAAACCAAAGAAATAAGAAACCAATTATCCGCACCCAAAATCATTCAAGCTAATATTGTATACAGCTACAATAGCAAGTACACAACTTTATATTAAAGCAAAATACATAAATGGTAAACAACTACTAATTTCATCATAATACACAAATCAATCTTCATTATCTGTGTGAGTTACAATTTTTTTTTTGCCATGCTGCACCGACACGGTGTCGGTGTCGGTGTCACACCAGTGTCGGGGTCGACACTCCACCCCTTAGAAGTATATGTGTGACTTGGGTTATATGTGTAAAGAAACCACTTGGTTGTGAACTGTAACTTTAAGTGTCTCGGATTGTATTGGCCTTAGAGATAGTGTTAATGTTGATATTTATCTTAAACGACAAGGATACTATAGGGGTCGGTGTTGACATGTGTGACCTTGCAGAGACTGGCTGAATGATGCTATAGAACTCTTAACGAAAAAAAAGTAGGAAGCATATTTTGAAAAATTAGCATAGATATGATTTCCATGTCTGAAAATGTTTAAAAAAGTTAGCAGTCTTAGTTTTTTTCAGTGTTGTTCGACGTGTATCGTTTTGGTCCATGATACGAGCGAATCATATCATATCATACTTTAATATTAAAAAATAGTAAAAATCTTAAAAAATCAGAAAAAATTAGAGAAAAATTGATAATTGCAAAGAATTCATATAATGCAAAGTTTAGTATATATTGAACATTCACCATTGAACAATTGAAAAAAATTACATATTTTTAAGCAAAAAATGAAATACATTTACATTACATATTGTAATGAGGATCATCAACTAAATAATCTTCCTTTTCCTTGCTGAAGATCCTCACTACCTTATGCTTCAAAATCAAAATCTTCATCTCCTTCATAATATTGTTGAGTTCCTTCCAAATTAATCCATGCAATGTCTTCTTCAGTTAGAAGGGCATTTTCTTCGTTATCTTCCATAATCTACTCTTCTAATATATCAAAATTATCCAAACTTATTGAATCAAATTGGCTTTCTTCTTTATTTACCTTTTTTAATTGCCTACAAAAAAGAAAGTAATTAGTAAATAACATTAACAATTAAAGTCAAACAATATATTGAATTGAATCTTTAAGTACTAACTAATATAAGATTACTTTTCACAATGCTGCATGTTACAATGAATGAAAACTATGTTATTGAGCAACTTATATTCCAACTTATTGTAAATAACATTAACAATTAAAGTCAAACAATATATTGAATTGAATCTTTAAGTACTAACTAATATAAGATTACTTTTCACAATGTTGCATGCTACAATGAATGAAAACTATGTTATTGAGCAACTTATATTCCAACCTATTGTGCTTTTTTTTGTATGGATGTGTTCAAGGATACTTCAATTCCTTTCACAACCCGTTGCACTAAAGGTTTAACTCAAAACTCTTAGTGCAAAATCTATAAAGTTTGGATAATCACTTCCAAACCTATTCCACTAAACATATGTAGAAAAAGATAAGCATTAGAGACTTAATTCATAATAATATATGTTTAAGAAACTTAAATATAAAGATAAACAATTTACTTGGGCGCATATTAGTGTGGTTGCAAATTGCTATAGGCAACCCATTAAGTGAAGAGCATTATCATAGATCTCCATCTTTCGATGTATAACATCTGCTCTACTCTCATCAGAGACTAATCTATCTATACAATTAATGATGCCTTAATTAACGTCACCGTCCTTTTTGAAGCTTTTTGAATACCTGAATGTTGAGTTTAAATAATATGATGTTGCATGAATAGGTTGATGCAATTGTTTGTTTTATGTATTATCTATATTTTTTCACACGGGCACATAATCTCTCTTTTTTTCATTAAAATTATTTCTAATGGCTTCTTTTGCCCTATTCATGGCTTCATAAAGGTAGCTCATAAATGGTTTTTCCTCGCTATCAGCCAATATCAAAACTTCACTAAAGGACATGTAAAAGTCTAACACATGCATTCCAAAATGTATTATTGAAGACTATCTCTGAAATCTCATTCAACTTTCTATTTCTTCTATTTTGAGTACACTTTACAAATTGTTGTCACTCATCTGAGGAGAACATTCTCTTCAAGGCTTGCTTCTGTCTCACAATACTCTTTACAAATAAAAAATTAGTTGCAAACCGAGTTGCAGCTGTACGAAGAAGCTCTGCATCATCCTCATATCTCCTCATCATACATAATACAAAGGCATGGTTATAGATAAATTTGGTGATATCTTGGCAACACTCAGTTGCATTTTTTGTAATGAATTGAATTACATTCTCTAGCCAAACCTCGCATATCACTTTATCAAGCTCTTGCCTTAGGATCTCTAGAGATATCAAAAACATAAGTACTTTAGGACAATAGATAAAAAAGTTTAACAAGGTCATTCTTCGCCTATTTGTCCATTCGTTTGTTATGATAGTGCATAATGTCTCCTTCTCAAAGTCGAACAATATTCTTACACTTCAATGATAATTTTATCTAATAATTTTTTTTCTGAACTTTTAAGAAGAGGGCATCTTGTATCTTGGACTAATATTAGCAATTGCATCTATCATTGCTTGAGAATTAAAACTGTTTTCATGCATTAAATGAAATGCATGCATCATAAAACCATCTGCCCACTACAAGGCCTGCCTGATCATGTAGTTGTTCTAAAGCTATAGCAGCAATCTGCTTTTTCCTAAGCTTCCTCTTCTACTACTTCCACTTGCAAAATATTCAGCAATTTGCTTTTTCCTGTTTGATGGACGAGAACTACTAATACCAATTTTTGTTCTAGCATATGAAGAAATACTGTAAGTGAATCCAATAACATCATCATCTTCCTCAAAGATCCCTAAATCATTCTTTTGTTGTCTTCTCTTTTATATGCTCTTAATCATCTATAGACATTGCCATTTAATGCCTTCTGACAAACTTCTAACTCTGCCCGTGTAAGGATCAACTTATTTTTTAGTCCTTGTTAGGTGGTGTTTCAATCGTGAAATTTCACCACTAACCACATTCTTACAAAACAAACATCTGATATTTAATTTGGAACCCCCGACTGGTATACCCCATTGCCATGCTGGATTATGAGATCAAGAATGGGAGTCACGAACACCCCTTCCTGCCATCTCAATTAAACACTTTAATTCAATAAAAAATCTTAAAATAAAAGCGCTTCATAAATCCTCAATCTTCACATAACACTTAAATAAAGTGTCTCCTACTTTAGAATGCAATAAAAATCATATCCACACTTAATAACTTCATATTTTGTCACTTAAAAAAAGAAGAATACAAATAACACTAAAAAAAAAATCCCGAAAAACATTCAAAATATACCACAATCCGAGTTAAGAGGCTTGCACGGACACTCTAGAGCACTTTTTTGAGAATCTTAACAAAGTAAGGGAAGAACCATCAGAAGAAGGCTTGAGCAGCCATGAAGAGACCTGAGAAACACGTAAAAATGCGGGTTTTTATTTCGCCAAAGGGTCCCTGAATGTATCGTGTGATATGCCATGATAACCTTTATCTTGCGATACTTATCATACCGTATTATACTCATGATACGATATGTATCGCACCGTATCATACGATACGGCTAACATTGTTTTTTTGGCTTATGAAACCCAATCTGCACATCAGAGAGAACACATAGCATGTTGATTCCATGTTTTCTCGACATTTGTGAAAAATCAAGTTCATTGCATTTGACTACAGAAGGTATATTCTGTTTACATACCCGCTGGGATTATTTGAAAGGATTTACCACAATTTCCTGAAATCATCCATTCAACTTTTTGACAATTATAATTCCTTTTTAAGCTGTTTCTTTAATAACTTTTTGGTTTTAAAGTTCAGTGTTTGTATTTAGCTCATCCTTGTGGTTTGGGTGTGCGACATGTTCTTCCTACCAGACGTTGGTCCATGAGAAATTCAACTGTGAACCATCTCCTCTTCTTTTGTGATCTTTATACATGCTCTTCAGAAGAAGGCCGACTTACATTATACGCATTTTGTTTGACACGAGTCTATAACTCCTGCTCATAACAGGGAGCCTCAACAGATCACAACTGGAACTGGAGTACCTCGCCGGTCTGAAGAGCCCAGAGTTCAAGATGACCACCGGTGAGTCCTATGTTTATTTCATAGGCTGTTATGCTTGTGTTTGTAACTTTGTATTTTCATTTGTATCAAATATTCTTTTCTGTATCAGTGATAGGGAAGTATCTCGGGAAAGAGGAAGGGAAAGAGAACGAGAAAGGGAGAGGTCACGTGAGCGCTCACATGATAGAGGCAAAGATCGTGAGGTGAGGGAATATAGGCACCATAGAGACCGTGACCGGAACCGAGATAGACACAGGGAGAGAGATCGTGACCGTGATAATGATCGTGACCGAGAACGAGATCGTGACCGTGATAATGATCGTGACCGAGAACGAGATCGTGATCGTTCTCATCGCAGTCGTGACCATGAACGAGTGCGTGATCGCGATCGGGAACGGGACCGTGATCGAGACCGAGACCGTGATCATGAGCAAGATCGTCCTCGAGAAAGGGAGAGAGAGTATGAGCATGGTGAGTTCGATCGTGATTATGAGCGATCTAGGGAGAGGGAAGATGAATATGGAATGCATGTTGAGCCTGAGCGGGACAGGGAGTTCAAGCAAGCTGGGCGTGAGCATGGTCATCATGGTGAGGAGTACGGTTTAAATGGAAATGAGCATGACCGTGATCTTGATCGAGAAGAGTACGAGGGAGGGGAGCTTGAAAGAAATGCACAAGAGTGGGCTTGTGACAGGGAAGGGGAATACAGCCATGTGGATGGACCAGAATCTGAGCACTAAGTGGAAAATCTTACAGCTTACTCTTGGTAAGACCCAGATACATGACCCTCCAACACACACACAGTCACTCTCTCTCTCTCTCACTTTCCCCCATGTACGTCATGTTGGGTTGACATTCAAGCTTTCGTTGGTTTCAGGTATGTCAGTATCTGAGCACTGATCTTCGTTGTGGCTTTGATCAGGTCTTCACCGTGGCAAGTATTCTGATCATGTTTTGGGATGGAGGCGAGTGATAAAACTTCGCCGTAATTTCAGTGGGTCTTTATGTTGGTTATATGCGTATCATGTTGATTGATTATGTTATAACACTGCATCTGTTTCTTGCTAGATGGAATTAGAAGGCATGCTTGCTCTTCATTATCATATTTCAGCTATTTGTTTCCAGCATTAGGTATTTCCAAAGACCGTTTTTGTCCATGTGAACTCTATGGTGTTCATGTGGTCTGGGCGCCATTGTGTTTGAGTGGAAAAAGGGGTTTGATAAATAAAATTAACTTTTACTTGATAAATCACAGATATTCACTATCAACAACATTATCAACTGAAGGGATTATCGTCAAAGTGAGTTTCATATTAAGGGTATGCAAATCTTGACTGTCATATTAAGGGTATGCAAATCTTGACTGTCATCTATCTAAATCATATTCCTTCGGATTTGCATCCCAATATTTTGGTGCTTGTAAACACCCAAAAATTTTCTCAAAATAATTTGATCTTTTACAAATTTACCTTTTCAAGAAAAAAATTATGGTTTTTAGTCTTTTAAGAGTTTTTGACACCTTAAACGAACTCATTTTCGTACCAAAATTTCGTGGCATCCTCAAAATAAGGGTAAATTGCACCCCTCTAAAAAAAAAAAAATTTTGATAAACAGCTAAAAAAAATGTTTGTTTTGCCCTTAAGCCTAAATTCACAGCATTATGTATGTTCAAATGATTTTCATCTAAAGAAAGGATGATTTCAAACAATTTTTTTGAAAGAAACAAATAGAAATGAGACATTCGTAACCAAATCCAAAAATGTTTCAAAATGATAAATTTACCAAAACCTTAAATTCAAATCAAATCAATTTTGAAAATTCGCCCGATTGAGGATAGTCTTACTCCGGGATCCTACACTCATTAATGGTTAAAGTGGTCCGACACCCTACACCCATCATGAGTTAAAGTGGTTTGATACTCTACACCCAACGAAAGTTAAAGTGGTTGAAACGGTGAAGACCAACTCACGTGGTGAAAATAGGTCGTTTGTGCAAACGAAAATTGGGAATGAAACTCAGCCGTTCTTAAAGAAAAGAATATTTGAAGATTTTTGATAAAACTCAATGTTTTCAAATATATTTCAAAATGAAATGGTTTTAAATAATAAAAAAATAAATATTTGAAACTATAAAGGAATAAAACCCAGATCAAATCAAGGATAAGAACAAATCAGGATGGGAGCGAGAATCAAGGCGACAATTGATTGCAAAGGCCAAGTCAAACCCTAAAGCAAAGTAAGCACCCGTCTAGCTCAAGTTGGCTAGGCTAAGCCATGGCCAAGATTGAGCATAACCAATAGGGTCTTTCGCATCAAAGGCTACAACAAGTGGCACAAGGCATAACTGAATTACACCAAAGGCCGGATCAATCCAAGCCATGCCTAGCTTTGACGACTCCTAGCCCACGCACATGAAGGAGCTAGAGATGATGGTGACCCAAAGCACATTAAGCACGACTTGAAAAAGCCTTCTCCCATGACATTGGCCAAATTTGCTAAACCTTGACATAACCTAGCTTGAGCCATCTTCACCCAACATGCCTTGACCGAACCACACTAGCTAAGCCTAAATCACCTAGACCTAACCTATCTTCGCTGGACAAGGGGCCATGTTCACCATGACTCGACCCTTAGGAGTTGACTGAATTCTCCAAAGAAGGACCGCCCTTAGCCAATTAGACTCAAACTTGCCTAGCCGATGGGACCGAAATCATGTTTGCTCGATTCAAGGACAACCCACTCAAGTCAAGGGCTGCATGGATTGTTCTCCTCTTGACCTAGGAGACTACAAGACCATGTGCAGTTGGACCTCTTTGGATTGGAGCTAAGAAGAGATCCATTAACAATTTTCTAGCAACCCCCTCCCTTGGTCTATAAATGGAGGCCAAGGGGGGACATTTTCTAGCAATTGGGAAGCACTGGAGGGACTTGCCAAGACTTTGAGAGAAGTGTAGGAAGGGATTTAGGAGAGGGGAGGTGAGAGAGGGGAGGTGATGCAAGAAAAGAGAGGGAGAGAAAAGAGAGAGTGAGAAGAGAAGAAGAAGGCCGATAAGTAAAAATGGAATCCGTGTACCATTGGAGGGCTAGTAAGTAAGTGTTCTTCTTTTGTTGGTCTTAGATTCTTTTCCTCATATTAAATTTGAAAACGGGTTGTATTAATGGAGCTTCTGTCTCCTCCCATGTTGTAATAGCAAGTAGAAATGTTACCCATTTCATTTTGTGTATATGCACTCTATTTGTTTGCTTTCGTGGTTCTCTACCTCTTTATATCAGTGTTGTCTGACGCGTATCGTATTGCGTATCGCTGGGCTCCACGATACAGGCGTATCGTATCGTACTTTAATATTAAAAAACTATAAAAATTATTTAAAAAATCAATAAAATTAGTAAAAATTCGAAAAAAATCAAGAAAATTCTGGAAAATTTTGGAAAATTTTGGTAATTGCTTTAAATTCATATAATGCAAAGTTTAGTACAAATTGAACATTTAATATTGAACAATTGCATCCAAAATTATATATTTTGAATAAAAAAATGAAATACATTTATATTTTACATATTGTAAATTTGTATCAGGATCATTAACTAAATAATCTTCATCTTCTCCTTGATGATGTTGTTGCACTTCAAATTAATTCATGCAATGTCTTCTTCAGTTAGGACTTAGGAGTGCATTTTCTTCGTTATCTTCCATAATCCACTCATCTAATATATCAAAATTAACAAACTGCTATCTTTGTACATGTAGTTGTCATATTTGCTAATTTTCATATGTGAGCAAAACAATGAGCTCCATTTCTTTGATTATTGAGTCTATGACACCTCAATGATGTGATATTATTACTTGATGATGTCCTCTTTTTCTCTTATTGGAGACTAGCTTTTTAACTAATGCTTGAGCTCCATTTCTCACTTCACAGATTGAGTTAAGCCTCACACACATTGATCATGTTCAACTCAATGGACCGAGAGAACTAAATGTTTTTAATTGTTTACGATCTCATGAAATTAGAAACTGTTAGAAAAAATATACCTAAAAGTTGTAACAGAAAGGAAAATGATTGTCATAATTTTTTTTATACATTATTCTTATTAAATAAATAAAATTATAAACCCAAATTATAAGCATATTAGAGGATGCCTTTAAGGGAAGTGAAGAGAGGAGAAGAAGGGGCAGGAACATGCAAAAAATTTTGAAAAAAAAAATTGAATTTTTTTTGGGCGTATCGCCCGTATCGTACGATACGACATGATAACCTGTATCTTATGTATCGTATCCTGGCTTCCCACGATACGTATCGCACCGTATCGTACGATAGACTTTTAAATTCGGATGGATGCATGCAATAATGTTCTAAAATCGAAACTTTGTTTTCTTGCATCTTGCATATGTCTATAGTTTCATTTTTCATTTCTAGACCGTTGTTCCAAATGCTTTGAAATTTAAGACACCGAATCTATACACACAAGCCTAATATAAATAAATTTTTCGAATTTTAGGGTCGTGTAGCTTCGTGAATAAAACAGGAAAAGATCAGTCAAAATCAGATTCAATTTCTGCACAGTCTGTTTTCCTGCAATAGGGGTTGGGTAAAATTCTCATAACTTTGCTTTTATTGAACCAAAATTGATAAAATTAGTCTCATTGGAAAGCTGATATCCATAGCTTTCCAATAAAAATAAAACTATACAATTTTGAGTTCTATGCACCGGGATACAGAGTTTTCTTTAGGTCTCTGTGTTTCTATAACAGCTTATCCTAAAACACCTGAGCAGTGGTATGTTCCAGATTTAATTCTGAAAATCATAGCACCCAAGCACAAAATAAAAATAGGCTTAGAATGTTCACATTCTATTCCATGTTTCGTAAATTATTCATGAATTTTGGAGATCTCTAAGCTATCCAAAAAATTCGGAAATAAGTTTTGAAAATAGAATCAATTTCTGTTTTTCAGAACTTGAAAATCTTCAATCTGTAGACTAAGTGCACGAGTTTGATTTGATTCAAAATCTTCTTTGAAAGTGAATTTTGGAAACATACAACACAAATAAATCCTCAAAGTGTCTAGGCTGACTCTTGAGCATCAGTTCAAGAAGGCCTAAGGCGAAAAGATCCCGTTTAACCACAATCGCCTGATTAAGTCGGATTTACAATTTTGTTAGTTTTAGAAACTAGCTGGTATGCTCACGCAAAGAACGAAGTAGGTTGAGAAGTAAGTAGGTTGAAAAGTTTATTTCAAGTCTCTACATAGGCTTTGGAATAAAATTTTCATATCTACAGTGCTCCTTTACTGCAAGATACAACAATAATTAAGCCTGTTCCCATACTGGAGGGGTAGGTTATATGGATTCTTTGTTTTCACATAGCTCTATCATGTGTCATGGTAGCACATAACATAAGCTAGATCATTCTTTGTTTTTTTTTTAATACTTTTGTTGTCGTCCTCTACCTCTTTTAATACTTTCAAAATCTAGTTTTTAATACATTCTTACATTTACTTCTTTTGATCTTCTTTCTATATGTTCAAACTATCTTAAACGATATTCTCTCATTTTATCCTTTAATGGTGCCACTCTTAATTTGTTTCTAATAACCTCATTGTGTATACAGTCTTTCCTTGTATGACCAATCATCCATCTCAACATCTTCATTTCTATCAGATACATCTTTTGTACATGTTAATGATTAATTGCCTAACACTTAATATCATAAAACATTGTAGGTCTAGTTGCTGCTATATAATATTTATCTTTTAACTTTAATGGTATTTTCTTGTCACAAAGAATGCCTCATGCTTTTCTTCGTTTTAACCACCCTATATTAATTCTATGTGTAACATCTACATCAATTTTTCAAAGTAATTGAAAAATTGACCCTAGGTATTTAAAACTTTACTTTTGAAGATTTAGTTTGAATGGTACAAAGAGCTTGAGGGCTTAAAAAATGACACACTAAGCATGTTTTTTTTTCCCAATTTTAGTTCTATCTTCTTATCACACAAAGTACCTGATACACCTATTCATTTTAGCCAACTGAATTAATTTTATTCGTGACATTTCTATTAATTACTCTAAGTATTTAAAGTTATCTTCCTTGGGATGTTGTATCCACTAATCTTAACCTGCTTAACAATACTACAACTACTACTACAACTACAACTAAGCCTTTTCCCATACTAGACGGGGTCTCTTACATGGATTCTTTGTTTCCACACAGCCCTATCATGTGCCATGTTTAGCAGTTAACTCACAATAAGCTAGATCATTCTTTATTGTTTCTTTCCAACACTTTTGTGGTCCTCCTCTACCTCTTTTCTACCTCTTTTAATACTTTCAAAATCTAGTTTTTCATATCTTCTTATTGGTTCTTCTTTTGATCTTCTTTCTATACGTCCAAACCATCTTAAATGATATTCTCTCATTTTATCCTCTATTGGTGCCATTCCTAATTTGTTTCTAATAACCTCACTATGTATACGACCTTTCATTTATGACCACTCATCCATTTCTTTCACATACATCTTTTGTACATGTTGATGATTAACTGTCCAACACTCAAAACCATGGCAGGTCTAATTGTTGTTCTATAATATTTACCTTTTAACTTTAGTGATATCTTCTTATCATAAAGAATACTTGATGCTCCTCTCTATTTTAACTAACTTGATTAATTCTATGCGTAACATCTCCATCAATTCTTCCATCACTCTTTAAAATTGGCCCTTGGTATTTAAAACTTTCCTTTTCAGAGATGTAATATTTGTCAATTTTAATTTCTATGCCCTCTGAAGTAACCAAATGATCAAACTTACATTCCATATATTCTGTCTTTATTCTACAAATCGGAAGCCTTTACTTTCTAATGTTTCTCTTCATCATTCTAATATTTTATGAACTTTTTCCTTAAAATCCTTCACTAACACAATGTCACGTGCAGATAACGTACACCAAGGTATTTCATCTTGAATATGTTTTCTTAACTCATCAATCACCATTATAAAGTAATATAGAGTTAAAGTTGATCCTTGATGTTACCCAATATTAACTTCAAAGAAGTTGTCATTCTTTCATGAGTCCTCACATGTTTTTGCACCATTGTATATGTATTTTATAGGGTTTATGTATGTTAATGGGATACCTCTTTTTTTCAAGGTTTTCCAAAGAACATCTCTTAGTACTGTATATAATTTTTTTCTATATCAATAAATATCATATGAAGGTCTTTCTTTTTTGCTCTAAATTGTTCAATAAGACGTCTCAAAAGGTGAATCGTTTCAACAGTAGACCTACCTCGCATGAATCTAAATTGGTTCTCTCTTGGACTTGATACTTATCTTAACCTATGTTCAATAATTCTTTCTCATAATTTTATGGAGTGACTCATTAACTTGATACCTCGATAATTTGTACAATTCTGAATGTCTTTCTTGTTCTTATATATGGGGTATAGGTGTACTTGCTTTTCATTCCTAAGTATCTTTTGCTTTTTCTATATTTTATTAAATAATCTTTTGATCAAGGTGATTTTTGTCTCTCCTAGTATTTTACAAACTTTTATAGGAATATTGTTTGGTCCTATCAATTTACCACCCTTCATATGTTTAAGAGCTTCTTTGACTTAATTCTTTTGAATACGTCGATAAAAATTGTGGTTTTTATACTTTTCTGATTTGGCTAACTCTTCTAAGCTAATACTAACATCTTTATTTTTATTAAAAAGTGTATACAAAAGTTTTTTCATCTATTTTTTTTATATATCATTTGCCATTATAATTTTTTCATCATTGTATGTGATGTATCTAACAAAATTAAGATCCTTAGTTTTCTTATCTCTAGCCCTAGATATCCTAAAAATATCTCTTACAACCCCTTTGTGTTGAGTTTTTTTTATATAAATCCTCTCAAATTTTAGCTTTTGCTTCACTAATGGTCTTTTTCGCTTCTTTCTTTGCTTTCTTATAAGCCTCTAAAGTTTCATTAGTCTTCTTAGCAAATTTGCAACATGCCCTCTTAGCCTTGATTTTATATTGCACCGCTTCACTCCACCATCAAGCTTCTTTTTGTGTCGTTATATCTTCCTTGGATTTACCTAACACATCTTTCGCTACTTTCCTAATATGTATAGTCATATTATTCCACGTATCACAAGGTGTACCAATATAATTCCTACCAACTCCTTGAAGGTTTTTGTGTTTAAATATACTTTCTTTCTCGCTTTTGAGGTTTCACCATTTAGTCTGAATAACTCGATGCACTCTTTTCTTCTTTGTCTACTTTTTCACCTCTATGATCATAACCAAAAGTCGAGTGGTTAAACTGTCTTGGAATTACCATGTAATCTTTACAATCAATTTGTGTTTTTGATAAGCCACTCTTATAAGTAATTAAATGTTCATCTCATTTTTTGAAGATTGTATTGACTACAAAGAGATCAAATGCCATAGTAAAATTTGAAATCTCCCTACATTCCTCATTTATATCCCAAAATCAAAGTTTACATGAATATCTTGATATCCTAATGCCTCTTTACTGATATGTCCATTTAAGTCTCCTCCTAAACAAATCCTCTTTTTGCGGAATTCTTTGAATCACCTTATCTAGGTCCTCCCAAAAAGCCGTCTTTATACTATCTTGGGGTGTATAAGCACAAATTATATTGAAAACCTCTACTCTTGCATTAATTTAATTATCATGATTTTATCACCGTATCGTTGTATGTGTACTATACTATTCTTTAAATTTTTATTTATGACAATACCAACTCCGTTTCAACCCTTTTCCTTTCCTCAGTACCATAATTTAAAACCTGTATTCTCAATCTCTTTTGCTTTTTCGCTAACTCATTTTGTCTCTTATAAACATAAGATATGAATATTTTTTCGAAGCATAGTAATTACCACTTTCATTAGCTTATTGAAAAATGTTCTGATATTCCACGAACCAATACAAATCTTATTATCTAGGACTCGCTTTTTTACCCATGTATCCGTCTATATTGAAAATACAGAGACCCTTTTTTGCAATTTATTAACTATATTCGGGCGATAATATAGCGGGACTAATTTCTTTGCCCACACCCATTCATGACGTGAGAACCCTCTCTACAATTGATTCAATGTAGAGTCCCTTGCTTACTTTTCATTACATTCGGTCTTTATAGCGTGCCACTAAAAAAGGACGTCCCAACGTAATGCGGTCATAATTTGTATAATCCATGGTATAAAAATTTGATAAAGTTTTATGTGGTTATCAAAAGCCTAATGGAACCTTCATTTATCTGGGCTTGGGATGGCCATGCAAGGGTGATCCTTTACATGGGCGGAGTTTACTTTACTGCAATATATTCAAATAAATAACAATAAAAGATGAAACTAAATCACTATTATTAATAGAAAAGAAAATGATTTTGAAAGCAATAAAATACTTAGTTACTTTTACTCGGCATTAGTTTGTGAAACCAATCTATGATTTGAATGGACATAAATCAAGTCTTCGTCACGACTATTTAAGAGATTATTCCTTTTGATATTGTGAATTTGAGAATATGTACTTTAATTTCTTTGACAACACAACAATGTTATATGTTGAAATAATAATTTTCATACAAACTTTTGAAGAATAGACATCGCAAATCCATAACATGACCACCAATCTATTGGATCTTGATAATCTCTTGATTATAGTGATAAATCCCTCTCAAACACATTTGCTTATTCTTTGCTATTTTAGGATCTTGATTAGGAGTACACTCATTGTTTTCATGCAACCATTTCTTTCCAAGATTTAAGGAATGTGCTAAACAATGTAAGGGAGTATTGTTTTTGTCCCATCTTGAAACTAATATAGAATGAATATTATCATAAACAATGATGTCTCATATTGTTCTTTGCTCTTGTGCTTTAAAATTATTGGCTCAACTTTTTCAATCATGGTATCCCACATTTCATAAACTTTTATCAATTTCTCTCAACATCTCCCAAATAGGCTCTATGAATTAAAAAAGAATATGATATCTTGTTCCACTATAAATCATTAAGAATAATAACCTTCACTCCTTAGGCTTTTGATCATCTTCAACCTTGTTACCATGGTTTAAATCTCAGCTTGGATCAATAATCATTTGAACCAATGATGTATTAATTGTCTCAAATCTTTTTACCAACAACGTTGGGCCGCTGGCTGACATGGAAGGCGAAGAGGAAGGATTAACCATAGGATGAAGTCAGGAGTATCGGGACAACACTGGAATAAAAGGCCCGCACTTGACCTAAGGGGGTTAGACGATTTTGGACTTCGATACTTTGATCGTATCCAAAACATACTTCGACATGTTGACTGTGTCAAAGTTTCACGACACCATGTCGTTTTCAGTGTCACACTAGTGTCGGTGCCAACACTTCACCTCCTAGAGGTGTCTGTGACATAGAGCCGGAATATGGGTTAGCCTAGGTGGTGAAATAACATCTTGTTACGGCAGCTTCGTCTGGAAATACTTAAAAGTTCTCTACCATAATTTGCAGAATTTGTAATCCATGGCTAAAGTGAGTCCCATCTCCCTAACTTTTAACATGTTCTGCCTCCCCTATTTGCCAAACTATTGCAACTTGAACTGCCCCCATATTATCCCACCCCATTGTTTCCGTTGTCCCTCATCGTCACATTTGTTGGGTTTCTTAAAACCAAGAGGAGAGGGTACCAAACCTGGGGTATGACTTACAATTCGCTTCTTTGGAGCTCTCTCAGACTCAACTTGTTGGTTGCAGTCAGCACTTGCACATTTCTATTTTTCTTGTGGATAGCTAGAGACTGTTCATGTCTGAAAATGATCTAGCTGAAATATAGTTCATTGCATGTTGTCCAAATTCCATATTGATACATATCAAGCATTACACAATCCTACTTTGGTGCCCCACAGATGATAAGGAGCCCCTTCTGTCGCCTTGTTGCTCGGTCGTTTGATTTATTTGTATCTCCTCCTAATCCTTTCCAGCCATCAAGAAGGGTACTATATCAACCTAATGGTATTGCGTGGGGCATGATCAGAACAGGATTGTTCTATACACTCCCAGAGCCTCTATTACGGTTTAGGAAACCCTAAGACAGGCAGTTGCAGATCTGCATCGGGCGGAGGCGAGGTTCATGCCCTACCCAAAATTTCAAATTTGCTACAGAAATAAATCTGTTGTAACCCATGGTTGTTAGATTGCCCTATAAAATTATCTAGATCTGCTACTGAGCAGAGGTGCCTTGATGGGATTTTGACTTCCCTGTTGCTGTTGCTGTCTCTCTACTTGTTATAATCTTTTTGGTAAACAAAATGTTGCAAATTGATGGTGCAATGGCACTCACCCTGAAAGCTGATGTAAGAAGTCCGATTGCACGGAGAATTTTGGATGAAGATACGTGAAAATGGAACCTGAGAAGCAGGGGAATGGATCTTGGGGATCTCCTTCGATTCTTGAGTAGGATCTTAAAGTGAGCTTTTCAAGAAAGAGAATACACATCTCGGAGATTACCTGTGTAGATTTGAGAATGGTTTCGGAGCCTGCAAATTAGTCAGCTTTGAATGAACAATCAAGAAGATTGAATGAATTAAGGAAAGAAAAGTCCTCATATGGAAATTTCTCATGACTTCTGTTTTCACATTGGGTGATGGTGAGAGGTCTGGATAACCTGCCAATCTTCCCAAATTCGTTTAGATCGCATCTTACAGGAGTAATAACGATAATCCTCATCCCCATTGATCTCTATCACCAGTCACAAGCATTTTAAACCAAGAGAATGCTACAGTTGTCATATCTTCTATTAGGTTACCATTTGCATGATTGGGCACTTATTATATATATTTATAAATTAATACTCCAAAAGCAGTTGGAGAGTCCACGAGACCATGGTAACATCAACCTTTTCAACTCTTGTTCCACAATTACATAAATTAATACTCTAAAAGCTATGAATATAACCTATATATTGTCTTTTTGTTTTAGTTACACGAGGAGACCAAAGCCTTGCACCCACCACGCATGTACTCCCTGGGAGTTGAACCCTCCACCAGCAGCATCAGCACGCTGGCTGCTGTTGAGCTAACGCTCTGAGTGGTTACGGGTTTCCAAATTTTTACCCCAATATCCCTTTCTCCATCTCAATATGTCAAGTTTTACTTTCACACCCATAACAAAAAGCAAGACATGAAAAAGAAAAATGAGCACACCATTGGCTAAAAGATTGGTTGCTACGACTCTCTCCATGTTTGATTCTTCTACATGACAGCCTTTATAAGCTTACATTGCGGATAACTAATAAAAGGGTTGAAAACTTGGATAAGCTCGAGTCAGCAACGCATAAGAGGAGGTGGAGCCCTTAGGACTGTCTCTCTCTCAAAGCAAACCATGATCAGCACGCGAAATCATGGATCAACTTAAAGAAGGGGCCACGACCACTCGCAATGAATTAGATTTCGGGTCACGGATCACGGATCTTATAGTTGAAAAGTAGGTATTTTGTGGATCAATTTTTTTTTTACTAGGATAATATATATATATATATATAATGAAAATTGGGAATTGCTAGATACTTTCTCATGTCATATTTACTAAAAGATCCATGTGATCGTATGGATGATGCAGATCAAGTCATCAATCAAACTTGTATCGATACGATTTAATAAACATGGGTACATTAAATACGTCATGGGATGAGTGTTTTGATCACTATTATCACCGTTTGATCGCAAGGACGATAACGGTCGAGTAATGTCTAGCATAAGAGATTGTCTAGCAACTATATATATAAACTAGGAGCTGGTAAATACACTCCTATGTTAAATTCTAGATACCTTCCTATGCTAAATTCTATTAGATGATCGTATCATTCATACTATTGTACAAACAATGTAGATACCAATTGTCAACATAACATAAGGATTGATGCCTTTTAATGACTTGAGTGTATTAAATGTGATAAAGATGAATGCTTTGATTATTACCATCCAATTTATTGCACATAAGATGGGGTGATGCCTATGGGAAGTTGTCTAACAACTCTCATTCTTTCCTTATAGGTCAGTGTTTGAACTTGTTACGTTTAAATTGACTCAAACATTTCAGGTCAACACAATCAATTTAGATTTAAATTAATGCAATAATATATATTTAATTTTAAAAGTGAAATGTATCGTTTTGCATTAAATGTAAAATATTAAAATATAATGATATATTTTACTTTTTAAATTCAGTGTTCTACCTATCAGACGGTGCAAAAGTGTGTGAATATATTTAAGATTTGAGCATATACCAATACCCCCCATATATATATATATGACAGCCAGCTCCAAATCGTGACACGCACGTAGGGATGGCGCGTCGGCTGCCATTCACAAGGTGAAGGTGGGAGCGTATCTCAACTGCCGAGGGTAGCCTTGCGTTCTGGTTGGTAACAGATTCTTACCGATCCAGTGGCAACCGACGGCCTGGACTGAGTTGTTGAGGTTGGACTTCCGACGACCTCCGAAGACAAAGTCCATCTTCGTTACTAGACCCACCTACCCATGTGGCCGGCGAGACGAAGAATCGGAGCATGGCACTGGGTTACAAGCTATTTAGGCTCGTCCATAGAGAACAACTTGAACTCAACTCAATCTTTTCGAGTATAGGATTTAAATATAAACTTCAAGGTTAAAACTTTTCAGGCTCGAGCTAATTCATGAGCTCAATTGAGCTTGATTATTGAGCCAATCTTGGTTGCCCGAAGTTCAAACGAGCATAACAAGCCGAGCATAATCGAGTCAATCTTAGTTGCACCTAGCTTAAATGGGCCTCGCGAGCATAGCTTGAGCCTGAGTTCGAGCTGAGCATTTTCTTAATCAGTCGAGTCGAGCTCGTATTGGCTCGATTCTACTCTCTACCTACGAGCACATTAAGTTGTCATGGGTTTGTGGGTTGGAGGATAGTGAATGATGATCCGGTTCGAGACGACGTTGGGAATGGAGAGGCCGGGGGAAGAAGGTATTGCCATTTTTAGTCCCTCCTCTGTGTGTGTGTGTGTTTCAATATTTAATCTCTCTCCCTCTCTCCGTAGACTTCTCTTTTTTTCCTCTTTAAACGTATGAAAGAACTCGTTCGGTTGGTTTTCTTCCAAACGATGAAGTAAGAAGGTTCGACGAGAGAGATAGAAAGAGAGTTGTGACTCACGGAATCAAATATCGTTTCTTGCATCCGTAATCTAGAGAAAGGTGTGTGGAGGAAGGCATTCGATTAATCTGTTGGCAACTCTTGTTTGGCCGACCACCCATCGGTTTTACTTTTTCTTTTCCTTGAGGGACGTGTAGAATGGCTCATATGCTCTTTGCTTGGTCCGTCGGCAATCGGCAGTTGGTTAGTCCGGAAACGAATGACGTTCAGAACAGATTTTGACTTGAGGACGCTGATGGTGGTTTGTGTCAGAGTCCCGTCCTTGTGGGATGAAGAAGGATGAACATTTGTCGAGGAACGGTAGTGCACATGGTGGTGGTCTGCTTCCGCATTCCATTCGGATTATCTCTTCCTGCCTGAAGACCGTCTCCTCCAATTGTAACTCCGTTGCCTCCACCGTTCGGTTGGCCGGCGCATCCGTCGCCGCTTCCATTTCCGTCAGGGAGGAGGAGAAAGACCAGGTTTTTCTTTTTTCTTCCTCACAATTTTCTTGTTTTGTTTAATTGCTTTTTTCCCGTCATTCTAGTAAATTCGTTGTTCTGCCGACTTTATATCTTCATTTCTAAAATTTTATGTGTATTTTCAAACAGCTATGATGCAGGTTTGCTCTATGAACTTTCATGAAATCAAAGGGCTGTCTCGTATTTCTTTGGGGTTTTTGGCAGATGAAAGATCTGGTAGTGATAGATAGCCATTTCATACGCCTTATTCTTGCGCTAATGATTACTAATTTTAATGTCACAATCAGTGATTGTTATTAGTGAGTTGAAGTGATCCGTGGAGCTTCCGTTTTGTTCACTATTTTCCTCGAATTCTTCTTTCCTACAACCAAATGATATCTTCTTATGTTGTAAATAATCAAAACATTGGAAAAGAGAAAATCATGGAATCGAAAGGTTTCACCCATTTTCTCTATTCGTGGTTGCTACTGTGTTCATCTTGGTCTGTAATGCTGGGTGGCACTAGTATCGAAGCCGGAAAACTGAGGAAAATATAATGCATCAGAGAGTAAGATGAGCAAGGCTCATATAACCTGACAAAGGGAAGTAATTGATAAGTCGGTGAACGCGTTTCTCATCTAGACAACAGTTCCATATATGTCATTTATTTTGGTTGACTGGCTTACCGGAAAACAGTGATCTGTGTAGCTAGGCTCACTCATTTAACTATCCCTCATGTTTAGTTTTCTTTCTTCCTCTGATGAGATTGAATGCTCACCTATGTGTACTACTATTGGCATGGTGATGGTTCACCTTCCAATTTCAGAGGAGCGTCTACTATATAATTGAGGTATTAGAGTGTCTGATTTGCTCCACGCGGTTCAAAACTTCGAACGGCATGTTGCATTTAAAAGACAGGTTCCAAATGAAATTGATTCTATCCGTTTGTTGGTGTTTGACTTTGTGCTTACATCCCAAATGTTAAGTGAGAAGTTCTCTTCGCAATTAAGAGGATAAGCACAAAGGAGACAATGAACTTGAGCTATAAACTAGGATTCAGATGAAGTTTATAAACTCTTGTGATAGTCAACCATCTCATTCTGATGTGGGAATACTGATGTCAACAAAGTGCATCAGGATAGAGAAGTCACTCTCAGCACTCCTCAAACTTGTAACAAATCCAGAAGATAG
The DNA here is from genome assembly GCA_036023115.1 of Brasenia schreberi. Taxonomy (NCBI): domain Eukaryota; kingdom Viridiplantae; phylum Streptophyta; class Magnoliopsida; order Nymphaeales; family Cabombaceae; genus Brasenia; species Brasenia schreberi. Next base: position 3,699,311 of record JAYKKT010000047.1, read on the forward strand.
AATTTGGGCTCTGGGAAAAGACGATTTTGAACTTCGATTTGAGTAGATTCTTGGTACATATACCTGCAATATGATACTCATATGATGCAGTGGTAATAACCAATCCATGTAATCTTGTCCATTGAAGTGATAATCAATCACAACATTTGTTCTTTCATGAATCTTGGACCATTTGTTATATGGATAGCAAAATAGATGTCATATTGTAAAGGATTCGTGCCTCCAATGCTGATTAATAAGTTATACCCATATATAAGAACAAGGGAGATATTAAGAATTGTGTGAATTATCGAGGTATCAAGTTAATGAGCCATACTATGAAATTGTGGGAAAGAATTATCGAATGTAGGTTAAGACAAGTATCGAGTACAGTACAGAACCAATTTGGATTCATGTCAGGCGTATCTACTGTTGAAGCGATTCACCTTTTGAGACGTCTTATGGAACATTTTAGAGCAATAAAGAAAGAACATCACATGATATTTATAAAAGCTTACGATAGGGTACCGAGGGAGGTTCTTTGGAGAACCTTGGAAAAAAGAGGTATCCCATTGACATACATTAACCTTATAAGAGACATGTACGATGGTACAAAAACATGTGTGAGGACTCATGAACACACTTCTTTGAAGTTAATATTGGGTTCCATCAAGGGTCAACTTTAAGTCCATACTTATTTATAATGGTGATGGATGAGTTAACAAAACATATTCAAGATGAAGTACCTTGGTGTATGTTATTTGCTGATGACATTGTATTAGTGGAGGAGTCTAAGGAAAAAGTTAATAGAAAATTGGAACTATGGAGAGAAACATTAGAAAGCAAAGGCCTCCGACTTAGTAGAACAAAGACATAATATATGGAATGTAAGTTTGATCATTTGGTTACTTCGGAGGACGTAGAAATTAAAATTGGCACACATTGCATCCCCCAAAAGAAAAGTTTTAAATACCTAGGGTTAATTTTTCAGAGTGATGAAAGAATTGATAGAGATGTTACGCATTGAACTAATGCTCGTTGGTTAAAATGGAGAGGAGCATAAGATATTCTTTATGATAAGAAGATACCAACAACAACAACAACAACTAAGCCTTTTCCCATAGTAGACGGGGTCGGCTACATGGATTCTTTGTTTCCACAGATCCCTATCGTGTGCCATGTTAGCAGTTAACTCCCAATAAACTAGATCATTCTTTATTGTTTCTTTCCAACACTTTTGTGGTCGTCCTCTACCTCTTTTAATACTTTCCAAATTTAGTTTTTCTAACCTTCTTACAGGTTCTTCTTTTGATCTTCTTTCTATATGTCCAAACCATCTTAAACGATGTTCTCTCATTTTATCCTCTATTGGTGCCACTCCTAATTTGTTTCTAATAACCTCATTATGTATACGGTCTTTTCTTGTATGGCCACTCATCCATCTCAACATCTTCATTTCTGTCACAGACATCTTTTGTACATGTTGATGATTAACTGTCCAACACTCAGAACCATAAAACATGGCAGGCCTAATTGCTGCTCTATAATATTTATCTTTTAATTTTAATGGTATCTTCTTATCACAAAGAATACCTGATGCTCCTCTCCATTTTAACCAACCAGCATTAATTCTATGTGTAACATCTCCATCAATTCTTCCATCACTTTGAAAAATTGACCCTAGGTATTTAAAACTTTCCTTTTCGGGAATGCAATGTGTGCCAATTTTAATTTCTATGTCCTCTGAAGTAGCCAAATGATCAAACTTACATTCCATATATTATGTCTTTGTTCTACTAAGTCGGAGGCCTTTGTTTTCTAATGTTTCTCTCCATAGTTCCAATTTTCTATTAACTTTTTCCTTAGACTCCTCCACTAATACAATGTCATCTGCAAATAACATACACCAAGGTATTTCATCTTGAATATGTTTTGTTAACTCATCCATCACCATTATAAATAAGTATGGACTTAAAGTTGATCCTTGATGTAACCCAATATTAACTTCAAAGAAGTCTGTCGTTCCTTCACATGTTTTTGCACCATCATACATGTCTCTTATAAGGTTAATATATGTCAATGGGATACCTCTTTTTTCCAAAGTTCTCCAAAGAACCTCCCTCGGTACCCTATCATAAGCTTTTTCTAGATCAATAAATATCATGTGAAGGTCTTTCTTTTTTGCTCTAAAATGTTCCATAAGACGTCTCAGAAGGTGAATCGCTTCAATAGTAGATCTACCTGACATAAATCCAAATTGGTTCTCTATTGTACTTGATACTTGTCTTAACCTACGTTCGATAATTCTTTCCCATAATTTCATAGTATGACTCATTAACTTGATACCTCGATAATTCACACAATTTTGAATGTCTCCCTTGTTCTTATATACGGGTATAAGTGTACTTGCTCTCCATTCCTCGGGTATCTTTTGGTTTTTCCATATTTCATTAAATAGTCTTGTGAGCCAAGTGATTCCTATTTCTCCTAGTATTTTCCAAACTTCTATAGGAATATTATCTGGTCCTACCGATTTACCACTCTTCATATGTTTAAGAGCCTCTTTGACTTCATTCTTTTGAATACGTCGGTAGAAATTGTGGTTTATATACTTTTCTGACTTGGCTAAATCTCCTAAACTAATACTAAGATCTTTATTTTCATTAAAAAGATTATAAAAATAGTTTTCCATCTATTTCTTATATCATCATTTGCCACTAGAATTTTTTCATCCTCGTCTTTTATGCATCTAACAAAATTTAGATCTTTAGTTTTCTTATCTCTAGCCCTAGCTATCCTAAAAATATCTCTTTCACCCTCTTTTGAGTTGAGTTTTTTATATAAGTCCTCCCAAATCTTAGCTTTTGCTTCACTAACGGCCTTTTTTGCTTCCTTCTTTGCTTTCTTATAAGCTTCTAAAGTTTCACTAGTTTTCTTAGCGTAATGTAATTTGTAACATGCCCTCTTTGCCTTGATTTTATTTTGTACTATTTCACTCCACCACCAAGCTTCTTTTTGTGCCGGTACACCTCCCTTAGATACCCCTAATACATCTTTCGCCACTTTCCTAATATGTATAGCCATATTGTTCCACATATCAGAGGGTGTGCCAACATAATTCCAAACATCTCCTTGAAGGACTTTCTGTTTAAATATACCTTCTTTCTCGCTTTTGAGGTTCCACCATTTAGTCCGAATAGCTCGATGCACTCTTTTCTTCTTTGTCCATTTTTTTATTTGTAAATCCATAACTAAAAGTCGATGTTGAGTGGTTAAGCTTTCTCCTAGAATTACCTTACAATCTTTACAACACGCTCTATCTTTTTTCTACAAATAAAGTAATCAATTTGTGTGTGTGATAAACCACTCTTATAAGTAATTAAATGTTCATCTCGTTTTTTGAAGATTGTATTGACTATAAAGAGATCAAATGACATAGCAAAATTTAAAATCTCCCTACCTTCCTCGTTTATATCCCCATAACCAAAGTTTCCATGAATCCCTTGATATCCTAATGCCTCTTTACCGACATGTCCATTTAAATCTCCTCCTAAACAAATCATCTCCTTTTGTGGAATCTTTTGAAACACCTTATCTAACTCTTCTCAAAAAACTGTCTTTATACTATCTTCTAGTCCTACTTGGGGTGCGTAAGCACAAACTATATTCAAAACCTCTGCTCCTAACACTAATTTCAACGTCATGATTCAGTCACCATATCGTTGTATGTCTACTACACTCTCCTTTAAATCTTTATTTATGATAATACCAACTCCGTTTCGGGCCTTTTCTTTACCTGAGTACCATAATTTAAAACCTGCATCCTCTATCTCCTTTGCTTTTTCTCCAACCCATTTTGTCTCTTGTAAACATAGAATATGAATCTTTCTCCGAATCATAGTATCTACCACCTCCATTAGCTTACCCGATAATGTTCCGATATTCCAAGAACCAATACGAATCTTATTATCTAGGACTAGCTTCCTTACCCCCCGCATCCGTCCATAATCAAAATGCGGAGACCCTCTCTGAAAATTTTTCACTACATTCGGGCGGCAATGTAGTGGGACTAACTTCTTTACCCACACCCGTCCATGATGTGGGAACCCTCTCTGCAATTGATTCACTACATTCGAGCGAAAATGTAGTGGCCCTTGCTTACTTCTTACTGCATTCGGGCTCTGCAGCACGTCGCTAGGCGGGGACGCCCCAAAGCAATGCTCATAATTTTTGTAATCCATGTTGTAGAAATCCGACGAAGTTTTACGCTGGCTGTCGGAAGCCTAACACAACCCTCCTCCTTTATCCGGGCTTGGGACCGGCAATGCAAGGGTGATCCCTTACATGGGCGGAGTTTATGATAAGAAGATACCATTAAAGTTAAAAGGTAAATATTATAGAGCAGCAATTAGACCTATCATATTTTATGGTTCTGAGTGTTGGGAAGTTAATCATCAACAAAAGATGTCTGCCAAAGAAATGAAGATGTTAAGATGGATGAGTGGTCATACAAGAAAAGACTGTATAGATAATGAGGTTATTAGAAATAAATTAGGAGTGGCACCAATAGAGGATAAAATGAGAGAATATCGTTTAAGATGGTTTGGACATATAGAAAGAAGATCAAAAGAAGAACCTGTAAGATGGTATGAAAAACTAAATTTTGAAAGTTTTAAAAGAGGTAGAGGACAAACACAAAATTGATGTAAAGAAACAATAAAGAATGATCTAGCTTATTGTGAGTTAACTGCTAACATGGCATATGATAGGGCTATGTGGAAACAAAGAATCCATGTAGCTGACCCTGTCTAGTATGAGAAAAGGCTTAGTTGTTGTTGTTGTTGTACTTAATGAATATAGGCCACATCTAAATTGACACTACACTGTTTATTGCAACAACTGTTGATACTTGTGCATGCTATTGGAAGCAGATGTTAGAGATTATGAAGCATAGCCGCAAAGATTTTTTCCTTTTTAAGAAAATAAATTTTACTAGAGCAACAATCAAAGGAAGAGGGACAAAGAGTTGTACTCCTGCCTCAGACCCACTCCCTCACCGCCTCCTTTAACCAAAGAATAAGAATACAGTAACATACAAAGCAGCACAACAGGCCAATCAGAAGTTGAAGAATAGAGAAGTGGCAATTCTGCAAGGTTGCAACCAAAACAAAGTTCAACAAGTAGCTCGACCCAATGAAAAACAGCAAACCTGTTGGCTCTCTCTTGCTTAATATAGCTTGCAAAGATCACTTGAAACAAAGGGTTTGAGGTTTCTAAAATACTTCCTAGGTCTTGAAGTTGCATTTTTGAGAAGCAGTACATTTTCAACATAAATATGTACCAAACCATGCAACAAAAGCCACACTTGCTAATGATAGAAACTCAAATTTTACTTGTCTATATCACGGCCACCATATCTCTGCAGCTGACATGGAGCATCATTTACTAACAAAATCTCCAACAGATACCTCTGCAGTATACATAGTGGACCAATCTAATGGTTGTGCCACTTTAGCTTACTTCTATTATCGCTCCCAAGATGGAAAATATGTCAAGAATACATGCATCATGGATTGTTTTCATCTGCCTCATCCTGGAAATAGCTAATCGACCATTGTGATGCTTACTTTGAAGGGCCTCTGGAGGAGCAACATTCAAAGGTTCAACATTTCTTTGGAGAATCCTGATTATTGGAAAAAAGAGCAAAAGGCAACAAAATAGCATCTTCTACATGATATACGAATTGCAAAACATCTTCTACATGATATTCAAATTGCAAAACCCAGGAAGAAGCTTTGGAGTAGATCATTAGGAAAAGGTGGTTATTGGAAGATATATCCGTATAAGTGTACTTGCTCTCCATTCCTCGGGCATCTTTTGGTTTCTTCATATTTCATTAAATAGTCTTGTGAGCCAAGTGATTCCTATTTCTCCTAGGATTTTCCAAACTTGTATAGGAATATTGTCCTACCGATTTACCACCCTTCATATGTTTAAGAGCCTCTTTGACTTTATTCTTTTGAATATGTCGGTAGAAATTGTGGTTTATATACTTTTTTGATTTGGCTAACTCTCCTAAGCTAATACTAACATCTTTATTTTCATTAAAAAATTTATAAAAATAGTTTTTCCATCTATTTCTTATAAAAATTCCGCTGCTCAAGCCTTGAGCCACCCATGGATAAGAGGCTGCAACAGTGCAAAGGTTCCATTAGACATTCTAGTATTCAAACTAATAAAGGCATATCTACGCTCATCATCACTGCGGAAGTCTGCTTTGAAGGTGTGTTTAGGAGTTCTAGTTTAAATTGTGCAGATGGCAAGGGCGAGGAAAAATTTAGAACAGGGTCACATACATAGGCACATATTAAATGCCGCCGGTTGGTCGTCATTTGTCTTCTTAATTGTTACCGTTGTAGGCTGATGCAGTTCAATGCCAACTCCAACTGTTATATAAGCTAGTGTTCTTTGTATAATGTGTTTCTGAATGAGAACTATGAAATATTCAAAGCCGTACCGGGTTCATATGGTCCTAGATTCACAGGAGGCCTTCTGGACCAGTGGCCTGGGAATCTCGAGCTGCATGCTACATGAAATATGTAGGCGTGGGGTGGGAAGTCGCTTTCTAGAGTTGTGACAGTATTCAATTATGAGACTTGAAAACGTCCAGCGATGGTTTCTTTCCCATGTCAAACGCATCTCCTAAGTTCAAGCATGTGTTCCCTGAAAACATGGTCTAAGTATGTGAGTGTGGCCTGTGAATTCACACACACCAGGAGAAACGTGGAATGAGTGATGATGGAGTTTAACATGGAATGGACCATTAATCCAGCACGATCAGCCAATGGTTGCTAGACGAATAGGTTTTCCTGTTTCATCTTATTTTCCTCATTTATAGTTCCTTGAAGTTTTGTTATTATAGTTTTTCTTATATCATCATTTGCCACTAGAATTTTTTCATCCTCGTCTTTGATGCATCTAACAAAATTAAGATCTTTAGTTTTCTTATCTCTAGCCCTAGCTATCCTAAAAATATCTCTTTCACCCTCTTTTGAGTTGAGTTTTTTATATAAATTCTTCCAAATTTTAGCTTTTGCTTCCCTGATAACCTTTTTTGCTTTCTTATAAGCCTGTAAAGTTTCACTAGTTTTCTTAACTTAATATAATTTGTAACATGCCCTCTTTGCCTTGATTTTATTTTGCACTACTTCACTCCACCATCAAGCTTCTTTTTTGTGCCGGTACATCTCCCTTAGATTCACCTAACACATCTTTCGCCACTTTCCTAATATTGTTCCACATATCACAAGGTGTACCAACATAATTCCAAGCATCTCCTTGAAGGACTTTCTATTTAAATATATCTTCTTTCTCACTTTTGAGGTTCCACCATTTAGTCTTAATAGCTTGATGCACTCTTTTCTTCTTTGTTCTTTTTTTATTTATAAATCCATAACTAGAAGTCAATGTTGGGTGGTTAAGTTACCTTGCAATCTTTACAACACACTCTATCTTTTTTCTACAAATAAGGTAATCAATTTGTGTTTGTGATAAGCCACTCTTATAAGTAATTAAATGTTCATCTCGTTTTTTGAAGATTGTATTGACTATAAAGAGATCAAATGCCATAGCAAAATTGAAAATCTCCCTGCCTTCCTCGTTTATATCCCCAAAACCAAAGTTTCCATGGATACCTTGATATCCTAATGCCTCTTTACCGACATGTCCATTTAAGTCTCCTCCTAAATAAATCATCTCTCTTTGTGTAATTCTTTGAATCACCTTATCTAGCTCTTCCTAAAAAGTTGTCTTTATACTATCTTCTAGTCCTACTTGGGGTGTGTAAGCAAAACTATATTCAAAACCTCTGCTCCTAACACTAATTTCAACATCATGATTCAGTCACCATATCGTTGTATGTCTACTACACTATCCTTTAAATATTTATTTATGATAATACCAACTCCGTTTTGAGCCTTTTTTTTACCTGAGTACCATAATTTAAAACCTCTATACTCAATCTCTTTTGCTTTTTCTCCAACCCATTTTGTCTCTTGTAAACATAGAATATGAATCTTTCTCCGAATCATAGTATCTACCACCTCCATTAGCTTACCGGATAATGTTCCGATATTTCAAGAACCAATACAAATCTTATTATCTAGGACTAGCTTCCTTACCCCCGCATCCGTCCATATTGAAAATGCGGAGACCCTCTCTGTAAATTATTCATTACAGTTAGGCGGCAATGTAGCGGGACTAACTTCTTTACCCACACATGTCCATGACGTGGGAACCCTCTCTGCAATTGATTCACATACAAGAAAAGACCGTATAAAAAATGAGGTTATTAGAAACAAATTATGAGTGACACCAATAGAGGATAAAATGAGAGAATATCGTTTAAGATGATTTGAATATATAGAAAGAAGATCAAAAGAAGAACCTCTAAGAAGGTATGAAAAACTAAATTTGGAAAGTATTAAAAGAGGTAGAGGACGGCCACAAAAGTGTTGAAAAGAAACAATAAAGAATGATCTAGCTTATTGTGAGTTAATTGCTAACATGGCATATGATAGGGCTCTGTGGAAACAAAGAATCCATGTATTCAACCCCGTCTAGTATGGGAAAAGGCTTAGTTGTTGTTGTTGTATTCAATGTCAAATCCTATGTGGCTAATAGGACATTGAGATGATAATTTGTTCTCATTGCATAATACCTACTGCAGGTTGTGAAAGATTTTGTCGCAAATTCCACCATTTCTCAGTTGAGAGCTCACACAAGTCCAATTTCTGCGCTGTGCTTTGATACTAGTGGCACCCTTTTGGTGACTGCATCTGTACATGGTAACAATATAAATGTCTTCCGGATAATGCCATTGCATGTTAGTGGAGATCAAGACCCCACATCTTATGATTGGAATGCATCACATGTACACCTTTACAAACTACATCGTGGAATGACCTCTGCTGTGAGAACATCTCATGCTTCTGATGAGTTTGCATTTCATCTTTTGAGGTTGACATTGATAGGTGAACTTGCATGTTTTAACAGGTCATACAAGATATCTCTTTCAGCAACTACAGTCAGTGGGTCGCGATTACCTCGTCCAGAGGGACATGCCATATTTTTGCATTATCGCCTTTTGGTGGTGAAGTTTCTCGCTCTTCACATGCTTCTTGTGCTGATGGTTCATCCCTTATTATGAATCCTCCATCTCCTTGGTGGGCAACTTCTGGATCATGTACACTAAATACACATCCATTGCAACTGCCGTCACCACCTCTTATTACTCTTGCTGTTGTGTGCAGGATAAAGAATAATAATGGTGGGTGGCTAAATACAGTTAGCGGTCCTCTAGTTACCTCAACAGCAAAGAAAAATGCACCCTCTGGTGTAGTTGCTGCAATTTTCCTTAATTCTGTACATCATGTTCCAACCCCCTCTGGTTGTTCAAATCTTAATCCTTTAGAACATTTGTTGGTATACTCTCCATCAGGTCATGTCATACAACATGACCTTCTTCCATCTTCCATCATGGAACCATATGTTAACAATCATTTGTTAATACCTGGTCCTGGTTGTGTGGGTTCAAATGAAGAGGAGGACTTCAAGATTGTTGCTGAACCTGTTCAATGGTGGGATGTATGCTGGAGATTAAGCTGGCCTGAGAGAGAGAGAGAAATTTATCTTCTACTGCATTTGATGAAATGGAAAGTAGAAGGAACTGTGGAAAAGTTTCTGATTGTAACAATATCAGTTCTCTATCCTTGAGAACATTGTCCAATGGGGTCTAAGACATGCTGATTGTCATGTATATTGGTCTAGTGCTGAAGTGAATTATTCTTTTGACCTTGTGTTCAATACTATCTTCAGATCTGCTTTTATGTAATGACACCTTCAATGACTAATGGCACAAGGGTTTCTTACGCTAACTATGGTGGAGAGATAAAGATTGAGGAGATTCCAGCTCAAGAGATTGGAATTAGGGAAAGGGATTTGCACCCAGTGTTTGACCATCTCCATGGCTTCCAGTATGATAAGAATTCTGGGTAGGACAAGTGTTATTTTTGTGAGAGCTCTACCTTTTCTAATTGTTGTAAAAATTCATTAAACACTACATGGTAAAGGTTAAATTCTCTGTCACTTGTGCTATTCTTTTCTTGGAAGACAACTTAGAAAGAAAAGGAGCATGGATATACATTACAAGGGGCTTATTTTTATGGTGGGAAACTAAAATCTATCAAGTAGCTCAAAATGGCAGGATATATTTAGTTTTGCTTCAATATACATGTATCCGTTCCTACTCTTGTAACCAGTTTTCTGAAAAGAAGTATGCAACATTTAAAATGTGACTATGAAGTATCTTGTCCCATCTTTCTTATGTCAAATATGTACTTGTCCTGTTCATTTGGTTTGTCTTCTCAACATACTTGTGGTCAAATTGGAAAGACAGTAACAAAGTCAAAGCACCAATATCTTTGATATGTTCTGATGCTTTCCTGTCATCATGTTTATTGTAACAGGGGCGGTCGGGAAAGATATGTGAGCACTTTGTCTTTTGATCTTTCTGAGGCCAAAATTTTACCTGGAGCACCCATTAAAGATATTTTACCTAAAGAACTAGCTACAGGTACAATTGCTGGTAAGAGATTAATTTAACCAATTCTTCTTTTAGCTTCCCAAAGTTGGTGAACCCTTTTACAGGGGAAAGCACCTCTCTTCTCTCTTAATGTTGTAAGAAGGAAGAGAAAGGTGCATATGTGCTATCCTTGCTTGTCCGATGAAGATAAGATAAGAGTTTAGAACCAAAAATTCTTTTTCAAATGGTATGTCTTTGGCTATTAAGGTATCTTCTTTACATTGTTCCATGCTTCACTCTGGGTCAGACCTCAGGCCTTTCTTGCTCGAGTCTGCCTGTGCGTAACCAACTTGATATGGACATATAGGGTATAATCCAAATGTAGATGATGAATGTAAAACGTATAGTTTCCTTTTGTTTACCCACTTAAATCCCTTGATTCCCTAGAAAAATTGGCTGTGAAATCCTGTTCTTTCTCTGATATAGATCCCTAAGAACATCTTATATGCTTTCCTCAAATTGTATGGCTATAAGGGCCCACACAATCTTTTTTGCTCTTCCATCTCTGGAGAAGTTCAGTTGTCTGTTCTCTGGAGTCCTTTGTAGAATAGGTGAATGAGCCGCATGGTACTTTATCTGGTTGCCATGATCATTATTGGAGACGAGGCTCAGGATTCCAAGTGAGTTCCCGATGGATAGGACTAAGAAGTATTATTGATTAACAAGTAATAACTTTCTTGTAGGGATTTCTTCACATTCTGTAAGAAGAGAAGATGAGGTCTTTTGAGTCACTTCTGTTAATGGTGTTGATTGCTATTCTAGAAGCTCAGTTACATCTGGTACAAATCTATGTTGTTCAAGCCTACATTTGCCTCCAGAATCTGTGTCTACTGAAGCAAATGTGGCTGTGGACATTAGGCAGTATCTGCAGGAGGGTTACTGTAAGGTATTATACAACGATGGGTGTGGGGTTTCTGCGGATGTGGATGACAGCAGCATTAGCACTATGAAGGAGAAAAGTTATGTGGAAGATTGTGATGATACAACTGGAGTTTGCCTTTTCTGAAGCGGGTAAGACTGCAAAGTTAAGAAAGCATCTCATTTTCTTTCATACTTCATTTTCCCTTGCACCTAATACTTTCTTTGCAATAGACTGATCAGGAAACTGATTCACATGAAGAGCATGGACCATCTGTTCCTTCCAGTTTTCATCTCAAGAAATATAAATGAGAAAATAAAAAAACTGAGTGCAAGATTCTTCCTTCTGTGCAGGTAGGAATTGGGTTGTTTAAGGTAGTATATGGGGCCTTGCAGTCCATACCAGGTTTTAAGTGTTTGGCTCTTCGCAATTTTCTGCAAGCCGATTGCCTTGGAACCTTTTCGTATCTGCTGTGGCGACACTCTTTAGTCTCTTGTCTCCATACCCAACTTCCATTGCGAGAAATGTCTCTAGATAGAGTTTATACTAGTCATCACCTCGTTATTTGATGATAAAGCATGGAGGCTGGCATCATCTGAGGCCTTCATTTCATGTACATGCTGTAGATGGTGATTCATAATTCATCCTCTGGTGTATATAGTGGTGTTTGATTCTTGGTCCTCCAGCAGAGGTTGGTGTTCCATATCAGCAGCTTTTCGCGTATCAAGCTAATTTAGATAGAGCTTTAGATGGCTGCTTATTGTCTAGATCCCTTCTCTTCTTATATATTCTATCTTTTGTTTTGGCAAATGATATTTGTTTGTGTAAAGAATAACTTAAACTGTTTAAAAATGAATCATTAACTGCTAGTACATGATCAAGCTCTATGGAAAAAAAGAATCCAAGTAGCCGATCTCATCTGGTATGAGAAGAAGCATAGTTATTGTTGTTATTTGAGAACGAATCTGGATGATTTTAAATGTCCCACTTAATGCTACCCTTATTTATCGACATGGATAGGCAGGCACAGTACATCTATGCCATTTGTCTTGTTATTGTTTTGTATATGCCTGAACAAAGATGTCCCACTTAAGGCAAAGAGGACATGTTACAAATTACATTGTGCTAAGAAAACTAGTGAAACTTTAGAGGCTTATAAGAAAGCAAGAAGGAAGCGAAAAAGGTCTTGAGTGAAGCAAAAGCTAAAATTTAGGAGGATTTATATAAAAACTCAACTCAAAATAAGGTGAAAGAGATATGTTTAGGATATCTAGGGCTAAAGATGAGAAAACTAAAGATCTTAATTATGTTAGATGCATCAAGGATGATGAAAAAATTCTATTGGTAGATGGAAAAACTATTTTTATAAGTTTTTTAATGAAAATAAAGATGTTATTATTAGCTTAGGAGAGTTAGTCAAATTAGAAAAATATATAAACCATAATTTCTACCGATGTATTCAAAAGAATGAAGTCAAAGAGGTTTTTAAACATATGAAGGGTGGTAAATCGGTAGGACAAGATAATATTCCTATAGAAGTTTGGAAAATACTAGGAGAAATAGGAATCACTTGGCTCACAAGACTATTTAATGAAATATGGAAAAACCAAAAGATGCCCGAGGAATGGAGAGCAAGTACACTTATACCCATATATAAGAACAAGGGAGGCATTCAAAATTATGCTAATTATCAAGGTATCAAGTTAATGAGTCATACTATGAAATTGTGGGAAAGAATTATTGAACGTAGGTTCAGACAAGTATCAAGTACAACAGAGAACCAATTTGGATTCATGCCAGACAAATCTACTGTTGAAGGGATTCACCTTTTGAGACGTCTTATGAAACATTTTAAAACAAAAAAGAAAGAGCTTCACATGATATTTATTGATGTAGAAAAAGCTTATGATATAGTACCGAGGGAGGTTCTTTAGAGAACTTTGAAAAAAAGTGGTATCCGATTGACATACATTAACCTTATAAGAAACATGTATGATGGTGCAAAAACATGTGTGAGGACTCATAAAGGAATGACAAACTTCTTTGAAGTTAATATTGGGTTACATCAAGGATCAACTTTAAGTCCATACTTATTTATAATGGTGATTGATGAGTTAACAAAACATATTCAAGATGAAGTACCTTGGTGTATGTTATTTGCAGATGACATTGTATTAGTGGAGGAGTTTAAGGAAAAAGTTAATAGAAAATTGAAACTATGGAGAGAAACATTAGAAAGCAAAGGCCTCCCACTTAGTAGAACAAAGAGAGAATATATGGAATGTAAGTTTGATCATTTGGTTACCTCATAGGACATAGAAATTAAAATTGGCACACATTGCATCCCTCAAAAGGAAAGTTTTAAATACCTAGGGTTAATTTTTCACCATACTTATTTATAATGGTGATTGATGAGTTAACAAAACATATTCAAGATGAAGTACCTTGGTGTATGTTATTTGCAGATGACATTGGAACTATGGAGAGAAACATTAGAAAGCAAAGGCCTCTGACTTAGTAGAACAAAGATAGAATATATGGAATGTAAGTTTGATCATTTGGTTACTTCATAGGACATAGAAATTAAAATTGGTACACATTGCATCTCCCAAAAGGAAAGTTTTAAATACCTAGGGTTAATTTTTCAGAGTGATAAAAGAATTGATGGAGATGTTACACATAGAATTAATGTTGGTTGGTTAAAATGGAGAGGAGCATCAGATATTCTTTGTGACAAGAAGATATCGTTAAAGTTAAAAGGTAAATATTATAGAGCAACAATTAGGCTTGTCATGTTTTATGGTTCTGAATGTTGGGCAGTTAATCATCAACATGTACAAAAGATGTCTGTGACAGAAATGAAGATGTTGAGATGGATGAGTGGTCATACAAGAAAAGACCGTATACATAATGAGGTTAGAAACAAATTAGGAGTGACACCAATAGAGGATAAAATGAGAGAATATCGTTTAAAATGGTTTGGACATATAGAAAGATCAAAAGAAGAACCTGCAAGAAGGTATGAAAAACTAAATTTGTAAATTATTAAAAGATTTAGAGGACGACCACAAAAGTGTTGAAAAAAAACAATAAAGAATGATTTAGCTTATTGTGAGTTAATTGCTAACATGACACACGATAGGGATCTATGGAAACAAAGAATTCATGTAGCGGACCCTGTCTATTATGGGAAAAGTCTTAGTTGTAGTTGTTGTTGGAGCAACCCCTGCCTTCTGTTATACGTGTTCACTTCAGCAACTTAATTGACAATGCAAATGTGAAAGTCAGCTGCAATATCGTGAAGTCTCCTCTGGCTGCTTTAGTGCCTTATAATTTCCTAAAGTTGTGGGACGGGTTGTGTAGGACTTTACCACATCTGCGCGTCCCTGGTTATTATTTTTCTTTTTTGGTTGCAAGAGGATGCCGAAGCCTAACACCCACACCCACACCCACACGTGCACACTTTAGGAGTCAAACTCCCCACCAACAGCATCAGGAATGCTCTGGGTGCCACGTCCCTGGTTATTGAACTCTTGAACCTTGACTTTGAGGCACTTTTGAGTCGACCCCCTTAGCGGGAGAACCCCATGGCTCTAGAAACTTAGCAGAAAAAATGTTGATATCAGCATTGGAAGTTAATTACTTGATATTTCAATTGAAAGTTAATGACTTAAGATTTCAATCGATCTTTCATCATTTTGCATACCGTAAAGTATCAGCAGGGATGTTATTTATAAACCAATAGAGTGCATGTAGAATAAGGTGCTTGTTACATGTTCCTATAATAATTTATGGGAAGATGATACAAGAAAAGAAATTGATTCATCTGTATTTAGAAGAAAGTAACTGTTTAGTCTAAACCATCTCCACAATGATGGGTAAAGCTCTCCCATCTCTGGTTTTAATGCTTGGGAGGAATTGGTGCAAACACCACATATAAAATTCATGTGGGTTGACTTTTAACAAAGATGCGTGGTACCATTCAATTTTAAAACATGAATGTTATAAGAGAGTGGCAAGAGTGATGATGTTTTTTCAGTGCTCAAAAAGTAGTCAACTCTATATTTACAGCCCATGATGAATCTATTGGAGGAAAAGTTGGCTTGGCTTCAATAGAATATAAAACATTTAGATAGGCAGTGTCATAGGATTTTCAGTTCGGCATTTAGAAAGGCAATCAAATAAGCTTTGGGGGAGAAGGCGTAAGATTGTTCACACTTCAAAACCAAACAGCATGGTGCAGAGCACGGGCCTCTTTAGCCCGCTTGCCCTGCTACATCATTAACGTGTCACTCAACCCAGCTCGGGCAAAGCGAGGACCGCCTGGCGCAAGGCCCCTACGCTCACAGAGACAGGCAGAAACAAAAGACGAACACAAGAAAACGAAGTAAGAAAAAGCCAGCACTTCAACGCCATGGCATTTTAGAGGAAAGCTGAAATAAATGAGGGCGGAGAAGGGTTGCTGGAGGAGCAAGGGCTTTGGTGTCAGGCAAAGCTTCGCGCTCAAGTTTGCTTGCTGTTTCTGCACATAAAAACAATCACCCCGTCTCCCTCCTCCCTTCCAAATCTGCAGCACCATAAAAGAGTTGCTTGTTCTACCACCCCTCTTGATCCATTTTTCCAGCTCATCATCACAAAAATGTGTAAAGATCAGTGAAGAAGCAACTAGGGAGCTTGTCCGCCTATATTAAGGAGGCTCATCTTTGCATTACAGCACCACAGAAGCAGGAAGCGGGCTGTCTATACTTTCCCTTCTTTTCTTTTCTCATCTATTGTCTCCTAGGAGATTCTACACAAGCAGTTTTGACAATCAATTAGTAGAAAGGATGATGATGGTAGTAGCATTTCTGATTGATCTTTTGTTGGTTTGGGGGAGTACTTCGACGACCATGGCGATTTTAGACCCGGTTGATTTCCTGGCGCTGCAGTCGATCAGGAAAGGCTTGCAAGACATGCCAGGCTCCACCTTCTTCTCGACTTGGGACTTCACTTCCGACCCCTGCGCTTTCTCCGGCGTGCTGTGCGACACAGAGAGTCAGCCGAACAAGGTGGTGGCATTGAATTTGGGTGACTCCAGGGCCGGAAGTCCAGGGCTGATGGGGAAGTTGGATGCTTCCATCGGCCGCCTTACCGCGCTGTCGGAGCTGACCATCGTGCCCGGGCGGGTGGCCGGTCCGATTCCGGAGACCATCGGCGAGTGCAGGCAGCTCCAGTTCTTGGGCATCAGTAAGAATCTGCTGTGGGGTCCTATTCCAATGGGAGTCTCCTACTTGAAGAGGCTGCAGACTCTGGACCTCAGCCACAATCTGCTGAGCGGCCCCATTCCGGCGGGACTCGGCTCCCTTACGTTCCTCACAAACCTTATTCTCTCCCACAACAAGCTCACCGGCAGGATCCCTCTCATGTCGTCGCCGGCGCTGGCGCGCCTCGACCTCAAGCTTAACCAACTCTCCGGCCCGCTCCCTCAGAGCCTTCCTCCTTCCCTCGAGTACCTCTCCGTCTCCTGGAACCGGCTTTATGGGAGGGTCGAACGTTCCTTGAGTGGGCTTCATCGCTTGAATCACCTGGACATGAGCGCCAACAGGTTCTCCGGCAGCATTCCCGGCGCAGTGTTCGGCTTCCCCCTCGCTTCCTTGCAGCTGCAGATGAATTACTTCGGTGGGCGTGTGGTTTCGCTCGCAGAAGTGCACATCCCCATCGTCGACTTGAGCTACAACCAGCTCGCCGGCGAAATCTCGCCATTGTTGTCATCGGTGCAGCACCTTTACCTCAACAACAATCGATTCACCGGTCAGGTTCCCCACAGCTTCGTCCATGGCTTGCTGTCCTCACGCATTCGGGTTTTGTATCTACAGCACAACTATCTGACGGGGATCGAGCTCAACCCGGCCGCCGCCATTCCGCTCTCCGCCACCTTCTGCATCCAGTACAACTGCATGGTTCCCCCCATACAGACGTCGTGCCCTCTCAAGGCAGGGAAGCGGAGGACGAGGCCCCTTTCAAAGTGTCACCACCAATTAAGGACCTGAACTTGAACAGATCGCGTTTTGGTGGGCAGGTCGAATCTTTCTGTTGCATTATAATTTTGTGATGATTCTTTTGCTTATATAAATCCATGGTAGGCTCCATTGTTCTTCCATGTTTGCATCTTCCTCTTGTTCTGCTTTGTGCATGCTCTGTTCAGGGATGGCAATGAGGCGGGTCGGGCATAGGTGTACCTTTACCTCCCAGTCCCTCACATTGATCTTGGCCCTGGTACCACAGGGTTGAGTGCAGGTTAGGTGTTCTTTTTTTTTTTCCAATGGATACCCAGTACCCAATTTCACCCTGCTATGATTTTCTTAAATTAAATATTTCTCTAATTAAATTATATTATCCGTAAATCTTATTCATATAATTGAATAATTCTAAGTTAGACACTTGGAGTGTGAAAATGTGATCCCACTCTGTTCGAATCGGATTGCGTTAGGTCAATGTTGCCATACTTGGCTCTGCTCGTTTGTATTTTAAGTAGCAGTGCTTGTGAAAATGGATCAAGGTAAATAACAGACAGTGGAAGTTCGTTAAATGTTCAGAGGAAGGGTTAGCACAAGAGGACTCACCAGAGAGTCGTTTTAATACATTAAGTGCCAAATTATGCAGTTGTTACTCAGTCGAATGGCACACACACACACAGAGAGAGAGAGAGAGAGAGAGAGAGAGAGAGAGAGAGAGAGAGATGCATTTGCTAAAACAAGCAAATAAAACTATACAAATAAAAAAAGTTGGTAATTGCCAACATTACTTTTATAAGCTATTGCAAGAGTTGGTTGTTGCAAATATTACCTTGGTGAACTATTGAGATAGTTGAATGATTTAGTAATGATAATAATAATAATGATGATGACGACGATAAAAGAAATGGTTGAATGATGAGAAGAAGGTTAAGGGTTCTTTGGCATAAAGTGAATGTCCTTCGAAGGAACGGGTGGTGCCTCCTTGAGTTTTCAACCGCGGGAGGGATGTGGTTCTTCTTCCGTCGTTTAAAGCAGATGAGAAGCTCTATCTGCGGGTGTCTCCTTAGTTTTTCTTATTTTGTCTTTGAAACTCGCGGGATTCCTCCCATGGGTTTTCGCTCAGAATATTAGAACGTCGAGACGTACGTGAACCAAAGCATCTCTCTCTCTCTCTCTCTCTCTCTCTCTCTCTCTCTCTCTCTCTCTCTCTCTCTCTCTCTTTCTTGCTGTGCAGCTTTAATTTAGTATTGAGAAACAGTGTGCTTGTCGCTACTTCATTTACTAAATAATTCACCTGTCTCGTAAGTACGTCTCTATGGGAGTTTGTAATTCATGTCTCCTTTGGCTGCCAACTGCGAATTTATAGCACGCTGGCTAAGGGTTGGTTTCAGTTTGGTTTGGTTGAACAACGGTTCTGCTTATTCAGGGTTTGGTTAAACACTGAGTATTATGTCATCTTATTATTTGAGTCTACGGTTCAAATTTAATATGTATATGATGTTTATAAAACTCACATATATATATATATATATATTTATAAACTTATCAGGATTTATTCTATATAAGTATATAAACTATATATATCTATATATGAGGTTATAAAACTCATATATATATATATATATATATATATATATATATATATATATATATATATATATATATTTATCAACTTCATATTTATATAGCATAGAAACTCTTTCTCTCTCTCTCTATAAACTTATCAACTTTAAATGTATATAAGCATATGAATATATATATATATAGACATATGTATGTATGTAATGATTCTGTTTGGTTTCAATATTGAAACCGTAAACCAGACCGTCAATTATTTTTTCTTTTAGAATCGAACCAAACCAAACTGTTTGATATCTAAAACCAAACCAAACTGCTCGATATCTGTATGCATGTAATGAATTGGTTCGGCTCCAGTCAAACTTAGGAAGTCAAATTTTTTTTAAGTGCTCTGCTTCATGGCAGGCATGGTATAGGGTGTACACCAGCAATCGCATCTTTTTCCTTTCAAGCTTTCCAATCTTAGAGATCGTCTTTATTGTCAGCTTTTCGTCCATGTCTTTGTGAAAATACATCACGTTTTGAAGCAAGGCACCCCGCCTCTCTCTCTCTCTCTCTCTCACACACACACACACACAGACACACACGCACACATAATATATATGAAATCCATAGTTGAGCCTAACTTGTGAATTAAAGATCCTTTCAGTTTGCAAAACGCATGTAAAACAGAAATGCAGACCTAAAATGATTTCAAGAAAGAAAGAACATCTCTCTCTTTCTTTATATATATATATTTCTGCTATTGGATGTTTCTTTATGCTTACTTATTATTTTTTAGAATCATGAGTATAATAACATTATTATACATGTTTTTTTTTTAAACTTTTAAATTATATTTTCGTCATCTAAAAAGTAGACATGAGTGGGAGAGATCGTGGTAAATATGCACGTAACATCAATCTTAAAAAATCTTTAAAGATTTCAACTGTTGATCTTAAAGGATCAAAGGGTTGAAATTTTTAAGAAGATTTTAGCATGGATCAATATGTGCATGAACTATGCTCTCTCTCTCTCTATACATACATATATATATATATATGTATATATATATATATATATATATATATATATATATATATATATATATATATGTATATGTATATATATATATATATATGTATATATAATATATATATATATATATATATATATATATATATATATATATATGTATATATATATATATAAGGCCTTGGGTGAATCTCAATATATATATATATATATATGTATATATATATATATAAGGCCTTGGGTGAATCTCAATACAACTATAGTGCATCTTTCCAGTTTATTCTTTTACTAGAAATTAAAGGAGCATAAAAGAAATATGTATAGGTTGGTTTTAACATCTTTTTGAACAAGCAAGGGTCAATATTCAGGAGAATGAATAAGTGATTAACCTTGAGAGAGACTGCCTTAAGCCGATAATCAATGGCAAATACAGAAACTTAAAAAATCAATAAAAAAACTTTAGCCCACGGCTGAATATGTGGCTATAATTACATGGTTGGCCCTCCTTTACCGTCACATGAGCTACTCCTCCCACCTAAACGATATAAAGTAAGGTTTATGTAGAGAAATGGTTAGGCCCAGATTTGGTGTGGTTATTAGGTACGAGTTAGATTTACACTTGCGGTAGACAAGGCTGGTTGGAATCGGAACCGGACTGCCGGCAATAACCGGAACCAGACTGCCGGCAGTAACCGGAACCATGAACCTTTGGTTCAGTTATGATTCATTGTATCCAAAACCCGGTTTGGAACTGAAACCGACCAAATCACCTCTATTGTTTAAATATCTTTTCTAATATCTCTTATCACATAAGGACCGTTAGCTCAACCGCAGAGTGCTTCCTTGTATTTCAAAAAAAAAAAATTGGTATTAGTGGTTTTGAAACCATAATCGGTCATGTGGTTATTCAGTTCTGGTTTCAGGCAAACCGGAACTGAAAGTTTGAAACCGCTACTTGTTTGGCCGGCTTTGGCGTAGAGCTTGTTTGAGGGGTTTGAAAAGTAATGCAGTGTTGGGTTTGGTCTAGATTTCAGTCCGGACCTGAATTAAAGGTACTCTGCTTTTTTTTTTCTTACAACGGGAGACTGGAGCCTTACACACGTGCATGCACACCCCAGTAATCGAACTCACGACCTGCGTCATGCGAGTCAGAGGGCCCTGCAGGTTGAGTTAATGCTCCACGTGCAGACCTGAGCGAGGTCTTCAGAACTCAGTTTCGATAACAGCACATAAATGCTGGGTCTGGATCTGGACGCGATCTGGTTATATGTCAGATTGGTTGGTGAAGAGATCCAGTTAAGGAATTAAACTGAGTACTAGTTAAAATATCTTAGTTCAGATGAGTCATTGTATGGTTTAACGGAAGAAGGAAGGCAAGCAACAGGATGAATGACTGTTGTTTCGCCAGCTTATGGCAGAAGTTGCGGAGGAAGAGGTGTTTTGTGGTGGTTGACTTAAAGGGAGAATGTGATGCAGCATTAACTCAGGCGGTGGCAGTGAGGGGCGGAGTGGAGACGAGATGATGATGGTGAGGGGGCTGAGCATGTGGTGTTTGGCGGATTTGGGTCGGTGAGGATGATGTCTTTCTTGTACTAACCCAGATAGGCAACAGCGGCAAGTGGAGAAGGAAAC
Organism: Brasenia schreberi; assembly: GCA_036023115.1. Lineage (NCBI taxonomy): Eukaryota > Viridiplantae > Streptophyta > Magnoliopsida > Nymphaeales > Cabombaceae > Brasenia > Brasenia schreberi. The sequence continues at coordinate 3,721,011 of JAYKKT010000047.1, forward strand.
CAAGACGGGTGGTTCCCTTCGTCCAGCTTGACGGGCAGCTATATATCTACCGTCGTCCGGTCCTTGTGAGCACCGAGAGGCAAAATGAAGGCACCACTCCCTCCTTTAACTGAAAGAATGATAATTAATAATGGGCCCATATGAGATTATGATCTCTGCTTGTGTGTGTGTGTCTGTGTGTGTTATCGCGGACTGCTTAGCTCCCCTTCCTTCCACCTGAAACGACTAACAACCATACGCTCGAGAGTCCCTTCTTAGCAGACCTCCCTTTCTAGCTCTCGCCATCCAATCGTTTCCCCTCTCTTCTAATTTCTTATACTATCCATGAAATAACACTACGCACAAAACCCTCGAAGAGAGAGAGAGAGAGAGATGGGCTCGGAGACGGCAACAGATCTTCTTCTCCCTCAGGAGAAGGAATCCATCAAGATGGTTCTTCTGGGCACGTTTGTTGCTGTGTGTGGTGCATTTGAATATGGAATGTCCTTTAGTATACGGTGATAAAGGGCTTAGTTTCCTCTGTTTCTCTCTCTCTCTCTCTTGTCAAAAGAAGAGAGGATGTAGAGACTTGAAAGTTATATAACCTGCGTAACATCATCTTTAACCGTAATTTCATGTGGGTTATTCGTCACCGACTGAATCCCCGGCATCATCAGCGATCTCCATCTTAGTTCATCTCAGGTTCGGTCATGAGCCCAGACTACTTAACGATTCAACTGAGTTAAGCTTGACTTTAGCATCAAACTCTGACAATTTCTTGCTTCTAATTGAACCAACAGTACTCAGTTTTCGGCTCCATATTAACAGTCGGAGGAATGGTTGGCGCCATCAGGAGTGGAAGAATTACTTGATCGATTCGGCCGCAAAGGGGCACGTCCCAACCATTCTTACTTGCCTTCCTTTTCTCCTTGAATCATCGTAGCTAATCTTTTCAGTGAGACTTATAATTCATGCATGCTGCAGGCAATGAGAACGTCGGCTGTCTTCTGCGCCGCCGGTTGGATCGTCATAGCTCTCTCCAAGGTTCCGTTCTTGAATCTCCTTTAGTTGATAGAAAGAAATCAACACAAGGCCATCATCGAACAAGTCAATGACGACGAGAAATTTTATCATTGCTCCTCATCAAACAATTAACTGCGCCCCCCGCTACCTTTTGAAACTGCAGGCTGCGTGGGTTCTTGACCTCGGGCGGTCAGCTGGCGGATTTGAAGTGGGCATTCTATCCTACGTGGTAACACTTCGTCGTTTCTTCAGAATTAGAGATGTCATTACGGCCCGGGTCTTGATCGAGAAAAATATGAGTAGGGTCAGATTTTAACTGGACGTGTAAAAGGTTGGTCCGACTAATATAAATAAATATAAAAATAATTAAATAAATATTTTTATTAAATATATTCTTTTTATAACATCTATATATACATATATATTTATGTATACATATAATATATATATATATATATGTATATATATATATATATATAGTTTTTTCAATTACATATATATATATATATATATATATATATATATATATATATATAGTAGTTCTTTTTATTACATGTGTATATATATAGATATATGAATGTATATGTACATATATATAAAGTTTTTATTATATGTATATATATAATTTTTTATTATAGTTAGTTTGGATTTAAGTAGAAGTTTTATAGACTCGATCTAATATCGGACCACTGTAGGCCGACTGAACCATTTGACCCTCCTTATAATATGGGTCTAGATTTTTTGGGTCCAACCGGTGGGACCCATTTTGACATCTCCATTCATAATGAAATAATCTTACGCGACTCCCATTTGGTTACTAAACAACTGTCCATCCGGTTCCGGGTAAACCGGACCTGAAACCTTGGATCAGAATCAAACTACCTCGGGGTTGGTTCTCGTTTCAGAATCATTGGTTTCGAACAATTCATGAACCGTAACCGAACCGGAGAATGGTTAGTTCGAGGGTCAATTTCAGTTACTACCGATTCTTTTGGCAGTTTGGTTCCAGTTTGAATTGCCGGGCTGGTTTCAGACTGTCCATGTCTATGCCCAACTGTGTTTTGAAATTTAGGTATGGCAATATTGGCTTGATCTATGGGAACCCAGACCAACCCGATGAGGATTACCCGGTTTGACTGGATTCAGCTTCGAGGTTGAGACAACCCAAATATCTTCGTTCCCATATGGGCAGATACAGTACAAGAAGTACCCGTGCCCAGGGTTTGGGTTTCGGGTCAAGAAACCCAAATTTACCTATGTGTACAGGGTGCAGCTAGCAAATCCAATTAATATTAACACCGACTCAAATAATCACTAGGAAGCAAAGGCTAGCAAATTTGTAGCTTACGCATTGTATATCTTAGTTCATGCAAATTTGTTGACACGAAAGAGATTGTATATGACACGAGTGTACCTATAAATCCACACCTTACTACCCAACGACCAATAGCTCGCCTTGCTGGGGGTCAACTCACAATTTGAAGGTCAGGAGTTTGATAGCCATGGCATTCATCTGGCTTCGCCTTCCCTGTTGCAGTCCGGACAAAAAATCCACACCATACTAGTACCAGCTTGTTAGAGAGGTGCAGCTATTAAGCAATGTCAATACTGGCTGGGGCGGCCGTCCTGGCCCTCCAGGTTGTTGATTCAACGAGGCTCACTGAATATATATATATATATATATTACACACTCACACTTGTTCATCCATTATTTTTCGGTGGCATGAATATAATTTCAAAATTTTTAAGGGACTTTAAAAGAGTACAAAAAATATTTTTATTATACTCATATTACCCAAAAGCAATGGGTGACACCAATGATCAGGTGTTAGTAAACATGGTCAGTTCGGAAACGGTTTCATAGTTTGAACCGAAATCAAACCGATTCTGAAACCATCGGTAACCGGAACTAGAATCGGAACCAACGGTTTTAAACCATTTTAAATAAAATATATACACATATATTTCAAAGATATTTATACAAGTTAAAACCTGGCTCAACGATAGATGGGTTTGACTCCTAAACCTATGTTATTTTTTTAAATTACCAGTTTCGTGGTGGTTTCAGTTTCTGGTTTTAGGTAACCTGAAACCAGATATGTCTAGGTGTCAGTGTGGACATGATCCAATTGATCATCGCTCACATCTAACATGCCCGTTTATTTCTTTTAGGTGTTATTAGTGTAATTTAAATTTTTTTAAGAGGTTTTGAAAAAAGTAAAAAAGGCATTGTTATTAGATTCATGCCACTTAAAAACCATGAGTGTGTTGGATCTAATTATTCATATATATATATATATATATATATATATATATATATATATATATAATGTAACCTTGTGGGCCGACCTGATCAAGCACATTTTGACATCTCTGAAATCCACACTATTTGTTAATTTATGTAACAGTGAATGTAATTTTGCAGCTACTGGTGAGTTGATGATCTCCATTCATTAATCACAGGCAAAAGAAGTAGGGCTTCTTTTGTTTGATTTAAACCACTGGTTCCCGGTATCCCCGACCCGAGACGGGTCGGCTCACTAGGGGTAAATCTCTTCCAACAGTGGGTTCTCTACATTCACAAGATTCGAACCCGCGACTTGGCTTAAGGGGAACAACCGCCCAACTGCTTAGAACCACCAAAGCTTGATAGAAAACAGGAGTTTTACCTGCTGTGAATTGAAACATGTAAACTATTCATTTCTTGGTTATATCTTTCATGAAACCGAAACAAAGTGGAATCGAAACCAACAGTTCTAAATGCAAGTTTTATATTTATTTTAAAGTTTTTTAATATTTTTTCTGGTTCTTGATAATTTAGGACTCAAACCAGATTCGGCTCAGTTTCCGTCTGGCTCTAGTTCCCGGTTCTCTCAGAATCAAAACTAGTAGTTTAGAGCCACTGATGGAACCGGTCATGTCTAACTATATGGGCACAACTTTTCATTGCCGCATGTAGACATGTTCGAGTCGGAACCTGACAAGTGGTTCAAACTGATTCAGGAACCAGCCGAATCATACATAAAACTAAAACTGTAACTGATCGGGAGGCCCCTTAATTCAGTGCCGGCTCCACCTTTGATGGAATTAAAACTGAGTCGGAACTAGAACCAAAAGTTCCAAACTGCCTGTTCGGCTATGTTATTATTTTTTGATTTTCTTTCGAAGTTTTTACAATTTTCACTGTTCTTGTCAGTTCCAGACTGTCTGCAGGCATATATCTTGTTGGTAGTCAAAGGGTAGAGTTTGTGCGCGCATGTGTGTGCGTAAGATATCTGTGTGAGCTGTGAGATCTATCCGTGTAACAACAACAACTACAACTAAGCCTTTTTCGATATTAGACGAGGTTGGTTACATGGATTCTTTGTTTACATAGAACCCTATCACGTGTCATGTTAGCAGTTAACTCACAATAAGCTAGATCATTCTTTATTGTTTCTTTCCAATACTTTTGTAGTCGTCCTCTACCTCTTTTAATACTTTCAAAATTTAATTTTTCATACCTTCTTAGAGGTTTTTCTTTTGATCTTCTTTCTATATGTCCAAACCATCTTAAACGATATTTTCTCATTTTATCCTTTATTGGTGCCACTCCTAATTTGTTTATAATAACCTCATTATGTATACTGTCTTTTCTTGTATGACCATTCATCCATCTCAACATCTTCATTTCTATCACAGACATCTTTTGTACGTATTGATGATTAGTTGCCCAACACTGAGAACCATAAAACATGACAGGTCTAATTGTTGCTCTATAATATGTACCTTTTAACTTTAGTGATATCTTCTTATCACTAGATCTATCTGTGTGGTTGCAGGAATTATTCCATGTGTCGTTCTGCTCATAGACCTCTTCTTCATTCAGGAGTCTCCGAGATGGCTGGTTTGCTCCTGCACTAGCTACAATAATACGTGGAAAAGATTAATTACGTGATCTATGCGAAGTTAATGAGAAACGAGTACTTACATTTTAGGCAAAGGTTGGCCTTCAGAACCGTTCCTGATGTATGGGGGTTTGGTTTGGTTCGGTTCTAGCAAGAAAAAAACCTTGAGGTTCAGTTCACGGTTCTAATGTTGGAACTGAACAATGAGAACTAAACTAAATTGAACCATTATATATAGAGAGTGTGAGAGAGTTTTAGATGCATAATTGTTTGGTGAATAATCCTCTACAAACATTTTCATCGTTTGATCTTTGAAGTCAATCATGGAGATTTACATCAAATGTATGATTGTATTTTTATATCATTTAAATCTCTATATATGGACCATAGATCTCAAAGATAGAACGGTGAAAATGTTTGTGTAAAAAGATTATATACTAAAAGACATTATGAAGCTAAAACACCTGATATATATAAAGTTTATATACATGTAGATATAAATCTTTATAAGTTTATATATATATATATATATATATATATATATATATATATTATATATATATATATATATATATATATATATGTTTTTATAATCTTATATACATATAAAATATGAATATATATAGTTTATTTATTTATATGGATATAAATCTTCACAAGTTTATATATATGAGTTTATAACCTTATATACATATAAAATATATATGGACCGTAGATCCAAATAATATGATGACACAATACATTGTATTTAGCAAAACCTTTAAATAATTAGAATCGGGGTTTAGAACCGAACTAAACCATAACCAGTAGTTAGGTTTGGCTCTCTAAAAAGTAAGAACCGAACCACAAACACTCCTGTCCATCAGCAAATCTTGCTTACGTTTTAGACCTCATCCGGCCATACAGATCCTCTCTCTCTCTCTCTCTCTCTCTCTCTCTATATATATATATATATATATATATATATATATATATATATATATATATATATATATATACGGTTCTGGTTCCAGATCCAGATTTGGTTTTGAGTGGTTTTGAATCCGACTTTTGAACAGTTTCAGTACAATTTCAGATCCAATTTCAAGTGATTTTGGATCTGGTTTAGTTATATAACTATATAAATTTATATAAGGCTATAAGTTATATAATTTTATAACTATAACTATTAATGTATTATATTATACATACATATATTACATCAAAAAGGGTATAATTACATTATATAAGTTCTTATAAGTATTGCATTTATTAATTTATACACATATTATATATTATATTATAATATATGATATTACATGCAAATGTCAAAATTTAAAACAAAATCATCATATTAGAATGTAAGACATTTATTAGAGACCAATCCATGATGAGGATTTCAGCCCAGTTGTTCTCAGATGTCATGATAGAAAATCAGCAACTGAGACACTGGGTAATAGGATCTGATCTGAACGTATATAATGTAGAGGTGAGACTTTCCGTGGAACCTTGTTTCCCATGAGGTGGAGTTAAAAGGGCTAAAAGTTGCATGGGTTTCACAAAGTTCCACAAGCAAACAAGCCCTCAAGGGGGTGTTCGGTTCTAAGGCCGGGACTACGGAACCGGTTCCAATGGTCCACCCCCAGTGGTGGACCGTAGGTGGGCCTCATAATCGGGTAAAGAACAGAGTCGTACAACCCAGCTTTCTACAAAAGGCCAAGCCCCGAGGGACTGAAACTACAGTTCCTGTTCAATAGTCCCAGACCACGGAATCAAACACCCCCCGCCCACCCCCTTCAAGTGACACAAACATACAAACATGCAAACATACATGATTACATGTATGTATGCATATGTGCCCATAAATGCATTGGCATCTTGGAGTTTTCTGAATTAAATTGATAGATATGAACCAACTAGAGCTGACCCAAATCCATCTAGTAGACCAACGGTTCCAGATCAGATCTGCAATCTTCACATAAATTTAGATCTGTCCCGAGCCCGTGACTCTTTAGTTTGGGTTAGACTTGCATTTTAAACCATTGAAAAATATATTTGGGGCAAATATCGAGATCCAGTCTATTCATGCGAAACTCTTTACATGACCCAAATCCACATAGTAAATCAATGATTTTGGATCGGATTTGGAATCTTGACATAGGTTTAGATCTCCCTTAGTCTCATGACTCTGGTTTTGGGTTGGACTTGCAATTTTAACAGCCAATATTTGAGATCCAGTGTCTATTCATGCAAGACTGGTTACCATATGCATACATCCAATGGCTTTCGTAGTTGATTGCTTCATCTCTTCCTAGTGAACCGATGGGGGATGCATTTTTTTCTTGTACAGAATGTGGAGGCCAACATGCCCCGGGTATTGAACTCATCACCTTCATCTTGTGAGTTGACCCCCTAGCCAGGTGAGCTATTCCTATGTGTGCATTGGGAATGCAATTTTGTTTCAGCATATTGCGTTAATGTTAGATCTCCACCAATTTATTTTGACACATACATATAAATCATGCACACAATCTGTATGTGTGTCTCAGTGTGCGTGTATGTGAACTTTAGGATAATTTGCTTCATATGGCAATTACCATAATGGAAGTGAGATTAATTCAAACACCATATTACTTATTCAAATGAAATGTTCATGACAGAAATGAAGATATTGAGATGAATGAGTGGTCACACAAAGAAAGACCGTATGTGTAATGAGGTTATTAGAAATAAATTAGGAGTGACACCAATAAATGACAAAACGAGAAAAAATCTTTTAAGATGATTTGGATACATAGAAAGATAGATGATCAAAGAAAATTATGGTAATAAGGTATGATAAACTATGTTAAAAGAGGAAGACCACAAAAGTGTTGAAAGGAAATAATAAAGCATGATTTTGCTTTTGTTGAGTTAACTATTAGCATGACACATGATCGAGCACTATAAAAATAAAGAATTTATGTAAAGGACCCCATCTAGTATGAGAAAAGGCTTAGTTGTTGTTGTACTGTATTACTTGCCGAAGGGCCATCTCATTAGCTTGTGTTGTTTTTGCAGTCTGGGTGGTGGGTGTGGTGTGGCTTTGCCTTCTGCTGCTACCCCTACCACCCGCCACCACTCTACACCCACCAAGCTTTATGAGCACAATGTGCAACGTGTAATGTTCGAACTTCGGTAGGAAAAGACCCGAAGCAGTATCTCCCAGTATGAGTTGGGGTGAGATTGGATTTTGACCCAAGTTTACAACCTTCCTATGTAGAGATCCCAATTCAGTAGTGTTATCACCAAATTGAGTCGTTTTCAATGACAAGAAGTAGGTTTGTGATGATAGTCGCATTTGGATTATGCATCTGGTTTAAATGTGGACTGAGTATCATTCAAGTTGGATCATGGTTGGTTGTTGCATCTACAAGAATTGGGTCCAAATTGCAGAATTAGATCCAAAACTATATCGGACCCATTTAGATAATCAGGTTGCATATGGTTCATTTACTCATTGGATTTGGATTTGGATTTTATGTGTTCCAATATGGGAACAAAACAATGTATCTTTAATATCAAATCCAGTTCCTGGACAAAACTAAGGGCATATGTTGGTTAGTTTAGCTGAGCTGAATTAAATCGTCAGACCCAAACCCATTTAGTAAATCCATGACTTTCTCAATTCTAAATCTCATGAAGTCAATCTAACGTGAATCATTCGTTTTAGTTGGATCTTGTTTCATTTCGGCTTTTAATTGGTACAGTACACTACCCTTTCGTAATAAGGTTTGGGTTGGTGCAACCATTTAAACTCCAAACGCCTCAATGGCTTCCACGCATTAACCGGGGTCTAGGCAGCCCGTGTTAAGGAACCCAACCAACGATGTGTTGGCTGCAGCGGACCCTGGCATGACCAGAAAATTCTTTATATATAGAGAGAGAACTTGGATCTTGCTCACTAACACTCATCCTTGATTATTGTTTTTCGGAAGTATAATTTTATAACTTTATTCTCTAAATCGAGAAAAAAGACAAATATATATTATGTATGACCCTAGCTGAAATGTATGCATATATATATATATATATATATATGATGTGTATAGGAAAAACTATTGTATGGTTTATAAAAAATTCACTATAGTACTCTATATTTCATTTTCTATCATTTAAAGAACTTAATTTTCAAAAACTCACCACTCATGTGGAGTTGACTTCACACACACATATGTATATATATATATATACATATATACATATATATACATATATATATATACATATATATACATATATATATACATATATATACATATATATATACATATATATACATATATATATACATATATATACATATATATATACATATATATACATATATATATACATATATATATATATCGGATGTCAGTGCTGACGAAACATTGATGTTAGAATGGTGCTAAATCTTAAGTTTGTTACCTTATAGTATCATAAAAAAATACTTTAATAACTTATGGTGTCTCAAGTTAATTATCAAAGATATATTTTATAAGCTTAATTTTTATGTTATCAACATCAACTTAACTTGATGACTATCAAATTAATAATAGTCTTTAACATCAACTTAAATATGAATTTTCATGATCATCAAAATTTAGAATTTATTCTCGTATTGATGATTATATAAAAAATTAAATGTCATTAATGCAAATTAAGATTTAGATTAATAAATAATAATGTTTAAATAAAATTAAGATTGTTAATATAAAATAATAAATAATATTTAAAGTAATATTATTATCACAAATTAATTTGAGATATTTGTTTTAAACATTTAGTGATTTTTTCTTGATTATAATTCAAATTAGTAAACCTAATTTATACATTAAATATTAATTTAGTTTAAATATATAATAATTTTCTTGAATATTAATAATTTGATATTGAACTAGTTTGTAAGATAATAAAAGGTGCTAAAATAGATTTTTTATTATATTAAAGGTACTAAACTAAAGATTTAACATGACACTAACATCACTAAATAAATGTCACGCCACTTTTGATGTCATTGCCACGTAAATTGTTATGCTACATCAACGTTCACAATCAACCACGTAAGTCATATGCATACAACATTAGCAACATGATATTAAAATGATGAGTTTTTAAAACTTAGATCTTTTAAGTAACAGAAAGTAAAATATAAGGTATCAAAGTAGATTTTCAGTAAATATAGTATATTAATATAAACGTTTTTTAATCTATATTATCTATATTGTGTATATTATATATAAATTTTGAACCGTAATGAGGTCTGAGTTAACCTGGTTTTGACCTGGACTGGAAGTGAGCCGGCCCGTTGACGTATATAGCAGTCCAAGGGCTAGCTGGTGTTACCAACTGTGAAGAGGTAGGAATTAAATGCGGCTCAGTTGGTTAAGAAAAAAGCAGCTCAGACAAAGTTTTTGTTGACTCCACTGCGCAACAGACGAGACAAGAGAGGCGCATTATTCTTTCCATCGCAGCGCGTGCCGCGGAATCAAAGGGCCGAGACCCCCCCCCCCCCCCCCCCCCGCTTCACTTTCAATTCATCAATCATTCAGGCACCGCAGTTCCCTCCGTTAATTGAGGCCAAAGGGGAATAATGCCCGGGCAGCCAGCGGCACCCCCCCCCTTCTCTCTCTCTCTCTCTCTTCATATTTATTATGCGTGCGCATACTAGCATTATGTTAATAGTTAAATAAAAACCAAGGTTCTCTTGGTTCTAAGTGGGTAGGCACTTGCTCTCCTCTAACAAGGTCTCGAGTTCGAATCATGTGAATGGAGAAAACCAGTTGTGAGAGAGCTTTAGCCCTCCCCACAATGAGCCGACTTAGTTCGACCCAATTTGGTGGTTATTAGTGGTATACTTCACCAAAAGAAATTGTCAAATAAAAAAGGAAAATTAATGAAACGATCGAGAGAATGATAGTTTGGACTTCGATTGAGCTCGCATTAGCATATGCATCATGCATAAAAAGAAACATAAATATATGAGCATAACATGGAGTGGAGTAATTATCATTGTTTTTAATCCATACATGGTGCAATTGGTTCTTGGAAAAGGTGGAGAACTTATTTAGGAGGTATTCAGTCAAGGTTGTATCAAATAACCCATGCGCATCTATTCTTGGTTGGTTCAAGTGGTTCAACACTTTCTCCCCCTTAAACAAAGTCTCTTGATTTCGAGCCTTGTGAATGGAGAAAACCAATGAGAACTTGACTATATTATCATGTCTCGATCTTTAGAATAAACCAGGTTGTCGCCACTTGAGACTGGTCCTTTCGAGCTAGATCAATCTTCTTTAAGATTACAAAGGTTTAACAGAAGCTTAGAAAGCAAAATGTATTAAGAACAACATAAAACTTGAATAAAAAATAAATGTTTATTGATGGCATAAATATATATTACCACTAACAAGCTTATAACTTAAAATATAAGATTATTACTTAATATTGTAATAAGGACTGCTCTTCGATATATGCAAAGAAGTAAGACCCAATACAAATTACTATTTAGAAGTCGATTACACAACAATAAGACAATTCACTATTGAAGGGATTCTCAATCATAATACAGTGTATCAACACAACAAAACAAAAGTCCGTGTTGCTGAAGACTGAACAGCATTAGAGTTAACGCTCTAACGGCGGGATGCTTTGACGTCTTTGCTCCTGGTTGGGAGTTCGACTCCCGGTATGTTCATGTTGGTTAGTCTCCGGGACCCCTTTGTAAAAAAAAAAAATAGAGGGAGTGGTACTCTTACATATGATCTCTTCTCACGAGCTGCCTACTCCATCAAGTGTCGGCCTTTCTACGAAAGGAGAAAGTAAAAGAAAGTAGCCAATCCTCATGGGCCCAGGGTAACGGGACTCTCTGACAGCTGGGTTTAAGAATCTACCTGTTCTCAATACCCGGGCAATCAATGGCGCCCTCTTCACAGAAAAAAACCTTCATCCTTTTTCCTCCCTCTGTTCAATTCCCATTTTGTCGTCGTATATATACATAAGCATGTAACGCACCATCAGGCAGTGACACAGCATCTCCTCTCTCTCTCTTCATCGTCTTCCTCTAGACGATGGCCTCACAGAGGCTCCTTCTCTCCTTCTCCACCTTCTTGGCCTGGCTTCAAACGATGAATGTGGTGATACTACTCATGGCTTCGGCTCCGGCCATCAGTGTCGAGGCATGGAGGCCATGGCCGAGGTTGTTGAACAACAGCGGGAACTCGTCGGATCTCGTCTTCGGGAGCTCGAAAAAGTTCGAGGGCTCGTCCGAGTTCGTCCACCTTAAGTACCATATGGGTCCGGTGCTCACTTCCAACATAACTATCCATACCATTTGGTACGGGTCATGGCTGCCCAACCAGAAGAGGATCATCAAGGGCTTCCTGCGCTCTATCTCCGCCAGGGAGGCGCCGTCTCCTTCTGTCTCTGAGTGGTGGAAGACGGTGCAGCTCTACACCGACCAGACGGGGTCCAACATCAGCAGCAGCGTCTTCCTCGGCGCCGAAAAGAACGATAGGTATGCTCATTACCCCTTGATGAAACAAAAGATTATGAGAAAGAGGAGGAACATGCAATACATTTGAAAGCCAAGATTCTTAAATTGTGATATAAATGCTGGTTGGTTCAAGTGATTCGGCAATTATTCGCTTAAGCAACGGATTTGTGGATTTATGAACATCTATGATCTTGGAGTGTCACTAGTGATTCTTCTTTAGAATTTCGCTACTTAATTGATTGTCTTACTTCTTTTACATTCACATTAATCACTACTTTTGGAATCATCGTTCTTATTTATAGCCATAATTACCATATATTTATGAGATTTCTTGCTTATATGAGTCTTTTTCACTGAATTATAGTCATAATTATGATATCAATGCTCGTTGGTTCAAGCTCGAACCGGGTTAGTCGGGGTTCTTCTGGGCAGCTAATGGTTTAGAAAAAAAATAAGAAGATTTCTAGAATTTGATAAAAAAATTATTCTAATAAAGTTTATTTATTCAACAAGGTATTCCCATGGCAAGACCCTCACCAGACTTTCCGTCCAGAGCGTCATAAAGAATGCCATCACTGCAACCACCAGGCCCCTCCCCATCGACGCACGGAATGGCCTCTATCTCGTCCTCACCTCTCCCGACGTTTACATGCAAGATTTCTGCGGTCAGGTGTGCGGTTTCCACTACTTCACCTTCCCTTCCATCGCCGGCTACGCGCTACCTTACGCGTGGATCGGCAACTCGGCCAAGCTGTGCCCGGGGGTGTGTGCATACCCTTTCGCCGTGCCCTCTTACATGCCCGGCGTCAAGCCATTGAAATCCCCTAATGCGGACGTCGGCGTCGATGGGATGATCAGCGTGATAGCTCATGAGATCGCCGAGCTCTCCACCAACCCCTTGGTGAATGCTTGGTACGCCGGCCAGGACCCTTCCTTCCCGACGGAGATCGCCGATTTGTGCGAAGGAATCTATGGCACCGGTGGTGGCGGCTCGTACACCGGCCAGCTATCCGTCGACAAGGCTGGAGCTACGTACAACGTCAACGGAGTGAGGAGAAGGTTTCTGGTTCAGTGGGTGTGGAGTCCTGTTCTTAATTATTGCTTTGGTCCAAATGCACTAGACAAATGAAAGGGGAGATCTATTCTCATATAAAGAGAGACAGTGGTGTGCTTCTGCCGGAATCGAAACCCGGAGATTGTCGAACTTCCGGCTGGCACTGCAGCGGTGCCCGTCACCATCTCTTCCCTTCTTCTTCATGCTCTCTGTCATGGCGGCACTCCTCTTGTTACTCTCAATTGTATCTCAGTTGATCTGTTTACTTTTGTATCGCTTTCTCCTGCTTCCTCTTATAATTGATCTACGGTAATTGTATCTACAGTTGATGGGGGATGAGCTACGGTTTCTCCTGCTTCCTCTTATACACGCTAGGTAATTGTATCGCTTCTTCAAGCGGTCGCACGGCAACTCTTCCCGTCTGCAAATTCTCTTTACTTTGTCTTTTGCTTTTTGACTGTTTGTATCATTGAGGCACCAAAGGCTGCATGAGTTCACGTGGGCAGGTTAATCTTGCAAAGGGTTTATAATGATCGTCGTTCCTGTTTCTCTCTTTTGTCTCCGTTCCGTAGCGACATAAACGAGTCGCCGGTCGTGGTTCGCTTTCCCTCAGCAACCGAAGATCGCCATTAGAAGTTGCCCCGACCGTCGGAACAATGAACGGAGGCTCATTCAATGGGATCAGCACCTAGTCCGGTTCCAGGACATGGGACCAGAAAGCAACAAAAGCGAACGAATAGTCATTAGTGAGATTAGTATAATCCAAGTTCAAAATTGGTGGAAATATATATTAAATTATGATTTGAAAGCAAGAACCACCCCAACTAAAAAAATACTGAGAAGGAAAACCGGGTTGCACAAGAAACATACACCCGTTTTATAGGCAATACAACGACCTTAAAAAGAAATCCACACGACACCACAACGGTATTGTCCGGCGACTGAATTCGTTTGGACAAAGGTGAAGATGAAGAAGACGACCACCATGATCTCCTCTCTCAAGGTCACTCACTGAAAATACCGAACTCCTTTCTAGCCCTATTCGGTCCCGTTTTATAGGCCAAGAGAACGTTACAAGCATCCTACTAAGTGGGCGGGCCATGGATCCCGCTCCTTTTATTGGACTCCATCCTACACTCAACCCACTTACATATAACGGACCCAAGTAAACCTAAAAAGACTCGATCCCACACAATTTTCCGAACCCAATCCATTTTCACACGAGCAGGATCCAATATGTATGTGATCCGCACCAAGGTCCTCTACCCGTGCCGGGTACAAAACCACTTCTTCAATCACTGAGCTACCGCTCCTGACCCGGTAACATACAATACGTGGGTCTTGAAGATCAAACCCTGCACCCATTCTCTATAACTTGCCCTGCTTCTCTTCAACCCACGTAACTTTTTTTACTTCAAATTCAGTTAAAATCATATCCTAAAACTCGACCCCGTTCTGTAGCGGAGCGGGTATTTTACCTTGAGAACCCGCCCTCTGAAGGGGGGTAGGGGGTAGGGTGGGTACCCGCGGGACGGGTAGAGATTGCCCTATCGTTTAGTTTATCCGACCCAGACAACGGATTCGATTAGATCGAATACCCGATACATCTTTGATCCATTGAAGTTCCCAAAATGTGTGCAAGCTCGTACAGCCCGGGTGAGGTGTCATGTGCTTGCTGGTAGGTGGGAGGAATTGGAGACGACGATGGCCGATGGCGACCGACGACGGATAATTGGTTGATCGTCCTGTTGCTTGCGAAGAAGGACGACAAGAGAAAGAAAAGGCTCGTCCCTGTTGATGGATGAGGCGGTGATTCCTGAACTACTGCGTCTAAATTAGAGCGGCCGTGATTGGCGATCGGCTCTGCCATCGTCGTGATGAACAGAGGCCGCGATTATTCCTTACCTGGTGATTATGTCCATTTCAAGTCCCAGGTGCCTCTCCACAAGATCTCTGTAAGTGCTCTTCCTTGCACAATCCCCTAATGCTGTTGTTGTCTCTAAAATTTCCCTTCCTGCGACGTTAGGATGTTCAGAATCGTTCTTGTTGGCTAATGGCACCAGAATAAGTTGATTGCCGTTGAGAAATTTTCTGTTTTGGTCATTTAGGTTGATCTGCTGTTGTTGCTTGAAAAGTCCCAATTTCCGGTTGATTCGAGTCAGATCGTTGGATTTTGTACATGCTTTCTAAGTGGATAGAGCGGGTGTCTCGTCGATTGGTCAACCTCGTATCTTCTTTACTCTTTTTCTTTTTTCCAAACGTTTTGCTGCCAAACTATCACATCCTGGCTGATTTTTTGGGGTTTTGCATTCATAGCACGAAATATCACCAACTAGAACTGAAAGAGAAGCTAAACTGACCTTGAGAGACGAAAAATTGCAATATAATTTTTGGTTCTCCTTCATCACATATACTCTACTGAAAAGAAAGCTTTCTGAGGGTTCAGAGTTGTCATTCTTCTTTGCTCCAGTTGGTTAGTGAGGCAGGTAATAATAGTTACCTAGATCTTCTTGCGATGCATAATGAAATCCTGCGCTTGGTAAATTACGAGTATGTTTGAACAAAGCATAAATCGGTAACTCCTAATGTCAGATGCTAAGACACCCGATGCTCATATCCGACGTGCAAGCACCGGATGGCCCAAGGTTCCATTTATTCCAGTCAAAAAGGGAAAGACGAAACCAAACACTAGAACATTATCATCTGGTGCTTCTTTTCGAGAAAAAAAGGAAAAAGGGAACATCTTTCCTCGCTTTCTTTTGATTCGCCTTGTAAATACTCAATAAGGTGCTCATTTTTTCAATTTTCTTTTACGTGATAACATGTCACATAGCTAAAACATTTTTATTTTTATCTGTTCTAATTCAAGTACAGATAAAATATAGAGAAAACAGAAAATGCCTGAGGAATAGAGAGCGAGTACACTTATACCCATATACAAGAACAAGGGAGACATTCGAAATTGTGTGAATTATCGGATATCAAGTTAATGAGCCATACTATTAAATTATGGGAAAGAATTATCGAATGTAGGTTAAGACAAGTATCGAGTGTAACAGAGAACCAATTTGGATTCATGCCAGGCATATCTACCGTTGAAGCGATTCACCTTTTGAGACGTCTTATGGAACATTTTAGAGCAAAAAAAATACCTTCACATGATATTTATTGATCTAAAAAAAGCTTATGATAGGGTACTAAGGAATGTTCTTTGGAGAACCTTAGAAAAAAGAGGTACTCCATTGACGTACATAAACCTTATAAGAGACATGTACAATGGTGCAAAAACATGTGTGAGGACTCATGAAGGAATGACAAACTTCTTTGAAGTTAATATTGTGTTACATGAAGGATCAACTTTAAGTCCATACTTATTTATAATGGTGATTGATGAGTTAACAAAACATATTCAAGATGAAGTACCTTGGTGCATGTTATTTGCATATGACATTGTGTTAGTGGAGGAGTCTAAGGAAAAAGTTAATAGAAAATTGGAACTATGGAGAGAAACATTAAAAAGTAAGGACTTCCAACTTAGTATAACAAAGACAAAATATATGGAATATAAGTTTGATCATTTGGTTACTTCATAGGGCATAGAAATTAAAATTGACATACATTGCATCTCCGAAAAGGAAAGTTTTAAATACCTAGGGTCAATTTTTTAGAGTGATTGAAGAATTGATGGAGATGTTACGTATAAAATTAATGCAATTGGTTAAAATGGAGAGGAGCATCAAGTATTCTTTGTGATAAGAAGATACCATTAAAGTTAAAAGGTAAATATTATAGAGCAACAATTAGACCTATCATGTTTTATGGTTCTGAGTGTTGGGCAGTTAATCATCAACATGTACAAAAGATGTATGTGACAGAAATGAAGATGTTGAGATGGATGAGTGGTCATACAAGGAAAGGCTGTATACATAGTGAGGTTATTAGAAACAAATTAGGAGTGACACCAATAGAGGATAAAATGAGAGAATATCGTTTAAGATGGTTTGAACATATATAAAGAAGATCAAAAGAAGCGCCTTTAAGAATGTATGAAAAACTAGATTTGGAAAGTATTACAAGAGGTAGAGGACACCCACAAAAGTGTTGGAAAGAAACAATAAAGAATGATCTAGCTTATGCTGAGTGAACTACTAACATGACACATGATAGGGCTCTATGAAAACAAAGAATCCATGTAGACGACGCCGTCTAGTATGGGAAAAGGCTTAGTTGTAGTTGTAGTATCTGTTCTAATTCAAGTATGAGCTCAATGGTCACCCCGCCCAGCCTGGGAAAGGCTTGGTTGTTGTTTCTGGTTCATGTCTGTGACTGTGGCTTGTTTCCAGATATAATTTGGTAAGCCTTTTATCCGTTCTTATGTGCGATACTGCTCCAATAATTGATGGCTGTGCATATTCTGCATTTTGCTACTTGATGTTTACAATGCTTAGGCAACCTATGTTTGTTTATTTAATGCTGGTTGGTTAAAATGGAGAGGAGCATCAGGTATTCTTTGTGATAAGAAGATACCATTAAAGTTAAAAGGTAAATATTATAGAGCAACAATTAGGCCTGCCATGTTTTATGGTTATGAGTGTTGGGCAGTTAATCATCAACATGTACAAAAGATGTCTGTGACAGAAATGAAGATGTTGAGATGGATGAGTAGTCATAAAAGAAAAGACCGTATATATAATGAGCTTATTAGAAACAAATTAGGAGTGGCACCAATAAATGATAAAATGAGAGAATATCGTTTAAGATGGTTTGGACATATAGAAAGAAGATCAAAAGAAGAACCTGTAAGAAGGTTAGAAAAACTAGATTTGGAAAGTATTAAAAGAGGTAGAGGACGACCACAAAAGTGTTGGAAAGAAACAATAAAGAATGATCTAGCTTATTGTGAGTTAACTGCTAACATGGCACATGATAGGGATCTGTGGAAACAAAGAATCCATGTAGCCGACCCCGTCTAGTTTTGGAAAAGGCTTAGTTGTAGTTGTTGTTGTTGTTATGTTTGTTTCGAAAATGAGACTTGGTTTGTTAATATATGACTTCTATTATGATGAACGCTGTATAGTGAGGCTGATTGCAAGATTCTAGTCATCTTCGAACCTTAAGTAGCATTCTATGGTACTATGTTCTTAACTTAGTGCTCTGTTAGGATTGTTTTTATTAATAATTGGTTACAACCGCTGCAGATAGGGTCAAAACAGTGGAGATATTATGATTATGGTCCTAAGGCGGTGCCCCCACTTATCTGTCTCCCTGGCACTGCAGGAACAGCTGACATCTATTACAAACAAATCATGTCCTTGTCAATAAAGGTAGTTTTTTTTACCAAGTGTACTTGCCTTTCATTTGAATGAGTTAATCAACCTAATGCTTTTGAGATGATGAATTTACTTTTTATGAGTTTCCATTTTTTCTGATGCATGACAGAAGATGGTCCTGAAGAAAGTGAACAGATATTTTTGCTTTCTACTTTTCTGGATATCTGGTTCCTTTGAACCATTCTTCAATTTGATAGCATGACCAACATATGAAATTTTTTCCTCAAGCATATCACCGTCTTTATTCTGTATATGTTTTTTTAAAGAATTTATTACCTACATTCTGTGTACTCTGAATCTGGTATCCTTCTCTACATGCTCTTAAGGTGAACGCTGTTTGGAAGATCTTGAATGAATACCTCATGGGTTGTACTGTCATTTTTTATTTGGACTTAAGGTCTCCATACATCCTTTTCAGGAATGCAGCATTTGTAAGAGGCCATCTTTTTAGGAAGTTGAAATAAAACTAAATTCATCTATGATCTTCTGGAATTTTCTAAGGAACCAATAAATGGAACAGGTGACAATAATGTTGTGTTGCAAATACCATATCAGTGAGATTGAAAGGGGTTCCCATATAGCGACATCATACTGTATCATATGATATAGTATGATACAACCCATTTTCTCATCTTGTTTATTATCAAATGGATGAATCCGTATAATGAAGAAAAAAACTCAATACATTTCCATAGGAATATCCAATCAAATCATCACAAAATGAATGATAAGACACTTCATATCAAAACTAACTTCAAAGATAGCTAGGTCGTTTGACTGCACAAATTCCAAAGCCCTAAACATAACAAACATACTATACAAGAAAACTTCTGCTTTTCTTCTTGTTTTTAGGTCCTGGCACATGCCACTATCTTGTGCTTTCCTTTCCTTCATAGTTCTATCTCTTGAATTATGCCCATTTTGATTTTTTGGGTGTGTGTGGCCATATTTATTTATATTGGTCATTGACGAGTTCGTGAAACATATTCAAGATGAAGTTTGCAATACCTAGGGTAAAAGTATTTCTTTCATTAATCAAGAGATATTTATAAAATATCTCTTTAATTATGTCATCTGTAAATAACATACATGAAATACCTTAGTGTATGTTATTTGCATATGACATTGTGTTAGTGAATGAGTTTAAGAAAAAAGCTAACAGAAAATTGGAACTATGGAGAGAAATATTAGAAAGTAAAGGCTTTCGACTTAGTAGAACAAAAACATAATATATGGAATGTAAGTTTGATAATTTGGTTACTTTAAAGGATATATAAATTAAGATGGACACACATTGTATCCCTTATAAGGAAAGTTTTAAATACCTAGGGTCAGTTTTTCACAGTGCGACGAAAAAATTGATGGAGATGTTATGCATAAAAACTATCTAATAGAGCAGGATCTCTCGAGAAACTATCCAGTGCAAGCAACAAAGGATGATGATCTGAAATGAGCCAGGGCACAAGCTTTTGAACTATATGGAACAGGGCCTCTCTTTTATAAGCAACGTTTTTTCTTTTTGAAAAATTGTTTTGACAAATAATATGACATTGGATTATTGGTCACATATCATTTTAGGCAACAACTATGCTAATAAGTATTTCTCTCATTAATCAAGTTTTAAGAATGGGTCTTGTACTGAGTGATTATGCACTGTATATTTGTATTTCATTTGCTTATACATTTTGTATCTCTGAACCTTGATAATTTGTTCTTTCCATGGCTGGTATGTATTTAAATGCATGTTTGTTTTGCAGGGATATCGAATCATTTCTGTTGATATTCCACGTGTATGGAGTCATCAAGAGTGGGCTCATTCCTTTGAGAAATTCTTGGATGCTATCGATGTTCATCATGTACGCAAGCTTGTTTTGCACCAATCAATGTGTTCTTTACTATACTTTCAGCAAAATGTAGACAAGTCTGGATGGTTTCTTATTCTTAATGCCAACCACAATTTGATGCATCAAAATGTGGTCCTTTATTGACTTCAGCATGTCTGTCTTTCTTTTTTGAGAAATGTTAACCTAAGTCAGACGGGTGTGGGTGTGGGTGTGGAACCTGGGTAGAAAATCATGAATGCAGCAACAAGGCTATATATATATAGGTCTATTTTATATATAGTATCACATATAGTTGTGAACAACTCATAGATCATTTGGAAATTAGGAAATGTTGATATGTTAATCAATCCATAGTACTGTTTTTGTAAGTTAATTCACTAATAAAGTAATAATCAGTAAAAAGTTCATGAAACTTTTAGTGGCATAGCATTAAAAAAGATTTAAGATAGTTAATATGAGTGAGACATGGGAGTACAGGTGTCGAGTTTCATAGTGTTAACAAAGGTGCGGCACCTTGGTAGAAGCTGTCACATGGGTGCGGGATACGGCAAATTTCAAAAATTTTAGGTGCGGCGACACGGCTAGGGTATATAATATTATATATTATATATAATATTCAAGCTACATAAATCAATCATAATACAACTAGTATTTGCTAATTTTGGGTGCACGTAGGTATCAATTAGCAAGTTCCCTCATAATGATCTGAAATTAGAATGATTTTATGAGCAGCAAAATGTCCAAGTTATGGATTCAAAGAGTTTCGAGATCTTTTGTAGGATATAGCATATACTAGTATTTATGTTGGATCCACTAGTGATGTCATACTCTTCTGTTCTATTGATCTGGCAATGTTCCTGGCCTTCAAATGTGTTTGGTGACAGATTATTCTGTGCAAAGGCATACAGTATAGAGTCAAGAATCCAATCAGATTGAGTAATAAGAAACCAATTGTCCGCACCCAAAATCATTCAAGCTAATATTGTATACAGCTACAATAGCAAATACACAACTTTATATTAAAGCAAAACACATAAATGGTAAACAACTACTAATTTCATCATAATACACAAATCAATCTTCATTATCCGAACCCATTTATCCGTGAGTTACAAATTTTTTTTTTACATTTTTTTTTACCATGCCGCACCGACACGGTGTCAGTGTCGCACCAGTGTCGACAGTTTTTAACCATTATGGCATATGCAAACCAGTGTTATGCATGATACGGGTGTATCATATTGAATCGTGTATGATAATAAACTACATTATATCGTATAATATAGTGTATTGGCCTTTATCATGCGATGCAAGCCATATCGCACGAGATAAGTGCATATCGCCTGTATCGCCCTTGGCTTATAAAAATGCCAAGGTTTGTAATGTTTCTAATCTGATTTTTTTTGTACTTTTTGCTTGAGTGCTGCTCTTGGGCAAGGATTAATCTTATTTCGTCCTCTTTAACAAGAGAGTCCTTGCCGTTAAGGGCAATCTCCTAAGAACAACAACAAAACTCATAAGAATAAAAAGTTTTCAAAATTCCCACCAACGAGAAAGTTAATTGACTTAAGCAACTTACCAATTATGATCATGTCCAATTTTGATAGGATATCAAAAAAATAAGCAATTTTTAAAGTTTTTAAGAATTAAACAACCAATTTCTTTTAATAACTTACCAATTATGATCACATCTAGCATTGATACCACAAATTAGAAAATTAGTCTAATGTATAATATTTCTCAATTTTTACTGATTTTTTATTTTTAATTTTTTTTTTTTTAAAATTTACGAACTCTACCCATGTAAGGGATCACCCTTGCATGGCTGGTCCCAAGCCTAGATAAAGGAGGAGGGTTGCGTTAGGCTTCCGACAGACAGTGTAAAACTTTATCAAACTATCTATCATGGATTCAACATATAATGAGGATTGCGTTGGGGCGTTCCCTCTTAGCGACACACTGCAGAGCCCGAATGTAGTAAAAAGAAGCAATGGCCTCTACATCTTTGCCCATATGTAGTAAATCAATTGCAAAGAGGGTTCTCACATCATGAACGGGCATAAGTAAAGAAGTTAGTCCCGCTACGTTATTGTCTAAATGTAGTGAACAAGTTACAGAAAGGGTCTTCACATTTTTAGCATGAACAGATGCGGGGATAAGGAAGCTAATCCTAGATAATAAGATTCGTATTGGTACTTGGAATATCATAACATTGATGGAGGTAAAAGGAGATCGAAAATACATGTTTTAAATTATGGTACTCAGGAAAGAAAAAGGCTAAAAATGGAGTTAGTATTATTATAAATAAAGATTTAAAGGATAGTGTAGTAGATATACAACGATATGGTGACCAAATTGTGATAGTGAAATTAGTGTTGGAGTAGAGGCTTTGAATATATTTGAATATAGTTTGTGCTCCTGCACCCCAAGTAGGATTAGAAGATAGTATAGAAAAGATTTTTTGGGAGGAGTTAGAAAAGGTAATTTAAAGAATTCTACAAAGGGAGATGATTTGTTTAGGAGGAGACTTAAATGAACATGTTGGTAAAGATGCATTAGGATATCAAGGTATTCATAGAAACCATGGTTTTGGGAATTTAAATGAGGAGGGTAGGAAGATTTAAATTTTGCTATGTCTTTTGATATCTTTATAGCTAGTACAATTTTGAAAAAATGTGATGAACATTTAATTACTTATAAGAGTGGCTTGTCACAATTACAAATTGATTATTTTGTTTGCGAGAAAAAAATGGATCGTGTTGTAAAGATTGCAAGGTAATTCCAAGAGAGCTTAATTACTAACATCGACTTTAGTAATGGATTTCCAAGTAAAAAAGTGGACAAAGAATAATATACTGCATAGAGCTATTCAAACTAGATGGTGGAATCTCAAATGCGAGAAAGAAATATATTTAAGCAGAGCTTTTCAAGGGGATGCTTGAAATTATGTAGGTACACTTTCTGATATATGGAATAATATTACTATACATATAAGAGAAGTGACAAAAGATATGTTAGGCGAATCTAAGGGAGGTGTATCGACACAAAAAGAAGCTTGGTGGTGGAATAAAATGGTGCAATATAAAATCAAAGCAAAGAATGTATGTTACAAATTGTATTATGTCAAGAAGAGGATCAAAAGATCTATTCAAGGATCTTACTTTTGTTAGATGCATCAAAGATGAGGATCAAAAGATTCTTGTGGCAAATGATGATATCAAAAATAGATGAAAATTTATTTTTATAAGCTTTTTAATGAAAATACAGATGGTAGTATTAGCTTAGGAGAGTTAGCTGAATAAAAAAATTGTATAAACCACAATTTTTATCGGCGTATTCAAAAGAATGAAGTAAAAAAGACTCTTAAATATATGAAGGTTGGTAAATTTGTAGGAACAGATAATATTCCTATAGAAGTATAGAAAATTCTAGGAAAGATGAGGCTCACTTGGCTTATAAGACTATTTAATGAAATATGAAAAACCCAAAAGATGCCCGAGGAATGGAGAGTGAATACACTTATACCCATATATAAGAATAAGGGAGACATTCAGAATTGTGCGAATTATCGAGGTATAAGTTAATGAGCCATACTAAAAAATTATGAAAAAGAATTAGAGAACGTATGTTAAGACAAGTATCGAGTACAATAGAGAACCAATTCATATTCATGCTAGGTAGATCTACTATTGAAGCGATTCACCTATTGAGACGTTTTATGAAAATTTTTAGAGTAAACAAGAATAACCTTCACATGCTATTTGTTTATCTAGAAAAAACTTATGATAGGGTGCCAAGAGATGTTCTTTGGAGAACCTTGGAAAAGAGAGGTGTCCCATTGACATATATAAATCTTATAAGAGACATGTATGATGATGCAAAAACATGCGTGAGGACTCATGAAGGAATGAGAGACTCCTTTGAAGTTAAGATTGGGTTACATCAAGATCAACTTTAAGTCCATATTTATTTATATTGGTTATTGATGAGTTAACATAACATATTTAAGATGAAGTACCTTGGTATATGTTATTTTTAAATAACATTGTGTTACTTGATGAGTCTAAGAAAAAAATAAGAAATTAGAACTATGGAGAGAAATATTAGAAAGTAAAGGCTTTTGACTTAGTAGAACAAAGACAAAGTATATGGAATGTAAGTTTAATGCTGGTTGGTTAAAAGGAAGAGGGACATAAAGTATTCTATGCGATAAGAAGATACCAAGTTGAAAGATAAATATTATAAAGAAGCAATTAGACGTGCTATGTTTTATGGTTTTGAGTGTTGGACAATTAATCATCAATATGTGCAATAGATGTCTGTAGCAAAAATGAAGATATTGAGATGGATGAGCAGTCATACAAGAAAAGACCGTATACATAATGAGGTTATTAGAAACAAATTGGGAGCAATACCAATAGAGGATAAAATGAGAGGAAATCGTTTAAGATGATTTGGAGAAATAGAAAGATGACCCAAGGATGCTCCCGTAAGAAGATATGAAAACTAGATTGTGAAAATGTTAAAAGAGAAAGAGGATGACCACAAAAGTATTGGAAATAAATAGTAAAGAATAATCTAGTTTATATTGAGTTAACTGCTAGCATGAAACATGATAGAGCTTTGTAGAAACAAAGAATTCATGTAGCCGACCCTATGTAGTATAGGAAAAGGCTTAGTTGTTGTTGTTAAAAAATTTACGATACGATATGATACACCCGTATCATAGAGAAAAATAATGCACGATATTATACAATACAAACAACACTGATGCAGGCTACAGCTACTGAAGCACCTCAAATTTATGAAGTGACACTTCAAAGAGCATGTGGAGAAGTTTATATGGGTGGGACGATGAGTTCTGAAACTATATTAAAAACCTTCAAGGGATACTAGAAACGTTGAAAATAAAATGATAATATTGCGTTACTTGCCCACTTTGTTCTCCACATTTCATGATATAATAATATTACTTCCTTTTCCATCAGAATGCTCAAGCTGATCTTATGATTTTGAGGGTATCCTAAACTAAGATCAATGTTGGGCTTGCTTGCAGGTAAGCACTTAACGACTTTGTCGTAGATGACCGAATAATTTTGGCACTTCATTTGCAGGAAAATATTTGTTGAACTCTGGTGCAATAATCTCTAGAGAGAAACATAGAGTAGGGTGCTTTTGTGCCAGAACAAGCACTCATGCGGTCCAATCCAAACATCTTTGAATACACGTTTTTCTTCCTTGATTTACAATATATTGTATTTTATAAGCCAAAAAAGCATAGATGGTTTCTGGGCGTGGAATCACATTGCTATGTTTATTCACTATGTTGTGGCACACTTGAGTGTTTACTCACATAATTCTGAACTCTCAAGCCACTTTCTTCAGATTGAATGCTGGATAGTTTCAGATGTTAAGTTCTTCCATCACAGGCATTTCTGTGATGTCTATTGCTTTTCTTGGTTGGTGACCCTAAGGATGTCCGATTCTTATTGAGCTTATTAATTTTTTTATCATGCTATAAGCTCTCACAGAATTAATTTGTTGTTTGTAGAAGGGATGAATGTGCCACCTCTTGCCTAAGGGGCAAGAGGCTCTTTGGCTGAGCGCTCCACTGCAAAAGGAGCCAATTACTTACTTCGGCCACTGTTTATCCCTTGAGTTTATATGAACACATTATGCTGATTGTCACATCATTCAACAAAATATCAAAAGATTCTTTAAGGGTGGTCTGTGCATGCTGGTCAAGTCTATTACATCAACACATTGATGTTGGTTGCCACTTAATTCAGCAAAATACAAAAATGATACTTGAAGGACAGTCTCTGCATGCACAAGGGAAGCTTCATTAAAAATTTTGAAAATCAACTAGCAGAATTCTGAGTAAGGATTCTGGAAAATTTATGCATGACAAATTCATTAGCAGGTTAAGAATGACCTGTCTTTTATGACTTATCCCAACTTCAGGGGAGTGTTACAAGTCAGTCTAGTTTGTCAATGTTTGATGTTGCCCATCGACATCAAACTTGACTATGAGGTTAGATTTTGTTTGGTTTGACCCTAAGGGATGGAACAAGGAGCTGATTGAGACCGTAATCCTTTTCTCTTCATAACTCACATTATACTCTTTCTCAATTTGACTGTCCTCATCTCTTCGTCCTCTTTGTATGATCTTCTCCTTTGTGTATCAAGTATAGTTGTCCAAGACATACAACAAAGTAATGAGTCTTGAAACTATCTTATTACTTTTGACATTATTTATCTGCATTAAATTATACATAATTGACTGAACTAGATGTATTGCCCTTCTAATTTCATTCACACGTTTTTCTTCATATATTTTACGTTTGTTTGTGTATGTGTTGCTAAATTTGTTATGCTGCCACCTACATATCTGGATTTGAATGTAAAAACTGAAAGCAGGAATATTTGATAAAGTAAATGTTTAAAGTTATTTGTGCATGAAATCTGTGTAATTTTCTCATCCAAATTTTGGTTTAAGATAAGTTTTCAGTTTGATGGATTTCCATATTTGTTACCTTTGTGGAGTTATGACTTTTAACATGGTATGAAGGTCCATCT
Organism: Brasenia schreberi; assembly: GCA_036023115.1. NCBI lineage: Eukaryota > Viridiplantae > Streptophyta > Magnoliopsida > Nymphaeales > Cabombaceae > Brasenia > Brasenia schreberi. The sequence continues at coordinate 3,748,199 of JAYKKT010000047.1, forward strand.
TTATGGCACGTCGCTTGGTGGGTTTCTTGCACAACTTTTCGCTCAACATCGTCCTAGGCGTGTTAAATCTGTAGTCCTATCAAACACGTTTTTGGAGACACGCTGTTTTGGAGCAGCAATGCCTTGGTCATCTCTGTAAGCTCTCAAGAAAACCTATGTTTGTCACTTTTGCATATCAAGATAAGCATAAAGTCTGTATGCTGTCACACACTGATCTAGAATCTGCTGAAACTTTTTATTTTTTAAATTTCATGAGGGGAGAAGTGGCGGTTATTTAAATCCATTGGCTAGAGTTCGTGTATGTGTATGCATATACATATATGTTTGTATATGTGTGTGTATGCATGTATGTATGAGCATAATCAGCAAGATGAGATTTATCAACGGATATACATGAATATATCAGCAAAGCTTGGTGCCATGTATATTTACCACTATCATTGTCATGCTCCATCACTCTTTTGAAATTCTTTCTGATAGAAAAGTTTGGGTTTTGTCAAGGTTTTCCATAGATTGAGCCAATTATGGCACCTAATATTTATGGTATGTCTAAGCTAATAAAAGTTAAAAGAGATAGGAATAGTTCTCAAGCCTTCTTCTTTTCCTTAAACCTTCTATGTGTAATACCTCTTATAAGTCAACAATATCAGAAATGCTACAAAGAGTAAAAAGAAAATGACCAGCAACATATATTTTCAGTTTACAAAGAAATGCCAGCTATGTCCTTAAGCATAAGATTTATTCTCAAAGTCATGACACCCTCATTATTGAAGTTGCAATCTGGAAGAACACTAAATCATAGCTATAATATCTGTTCCGAGAATGCTTTAGGAGGATTGTTTTGATATTGTGAACAGAAGTAAAAAGTTCAACCATGTCGTAAAGCACATTGAACCTACTATTTTTGCAGGTTGTGATCATGGTGATGAGTTGGCATTAATAAAAAGAAATGGTGATAACGTAATAAAGGAGGGTCTATGAAGAAGTGGTGGTAACTTGATTGTATAATGCATTGAAAATTTGCTCTAGTGTCACACTTCTTTTCCATATAGTCGCATCTTTCTTGCATTTCTTTCATAAGCAGTACTATGTAATATTTTTTGCAGTGTTCATTGGACACCAGCCTTTCTGCTGAAGCGGTATATTTTAACAGGGATTCAAGATGGTCCACACGAACCTTTTATTGCTGATTCTGTGGATTTTGTTGTTTGCCAGGTGACATGTTTTCCCAACTTCATCTTTATTCTAATTGCTCTGCCATATATGAAGTTAGTGGCTCCTTAAACTAAGATTGTCCATTAGTAGATTGTCCATTTAATTCCAGCTAAAAACATGCGAGGCTGTGTTTGGCGCCTGTCTCTTTCTTGATTATCAATATAGGTAGCATGGTTGAAAATTAAAAGTGCTTTGGCATCTTAACTATTATGTTGAATTCTCAAGGAAGCGAAGTGGTATTGGTTGCTTTGTAGTTTTTCCATGATAAGTGCGAGTGTTATACTATCATATATCAGAATATGCATCATGGGAGAAAGAAGGTAAAAGGAAGGGAAAGAAAATTGAGCTCTGCACCCAAGGATAGTAATTCCATTCAAACAGAAAACCTTAGGGTGCTAGTGGGAAGTTTTATGTCGAAATGCAAAGGATTCAATTCAACAGATAGCTCATGATCTGGAACAATATTGAAGGAAAATTTGACACAAATATTTGCACGGTACAAAAAGTTTTGTAACTGAATTTGCTTGAGTCACTTCGAGTGTGCACAAATGTACAGCCTGCTCAGTTGTGCGAGGGGTGGAACTTTGGACAAAAATTTCCTTAAATTTCAATACTTGATGTAGTCGGCTCATGGAAATGTCAGTGATTCTACTTACTACAGGAACAAGGAAAAAATTCTTGATGTTCCACCTTTTCACTGTAGAAGTGCTTATTGAGTTGAATAGGTTGTTAGGAGATTCCTCATCCATTGTACCATTAGAAGGTAATTTGACTAAAGTTGGATCTTCAAATTGGTCTTGCTTCTTACTCATCAAGAGACTAAGGCAGTTTCTTGAGAAGGGAGAGACAAATATCTTGATGAGAAACTAAAAATAGCAGGAACTTCTACTACAAGGAAAACAAGATGAGAGAAAGATTGACATTTAGATGACTCACAAGCTTCTGCCATGGGTGGATAAAAGGAAAGTGGTTTGTTAGACTCCCAAGGCCTCGTACCTTTACTATTTTTGGATCCATTCCGGTGAGAAAGTTAATAATTTTGATAGGAAAAATACTTACTAATATTAGGTGTTTGGTAGTTAAACTCTTTCCTGGACTGACCTTAAAGTCCTTACACATAATCGGTTCTTTTTCCTTCAAGCAAAATAGTGAATTCCTATGATAGACAAACCACTTTTATAAGTAATCATATGCTCATTATGCATTTCTCTCTTGACCCATATGTCCTCTCAATGTTCTAAGCAAGTCATTTCTCTCTTTCAGATTCTTTGGATAACCTTATCTACCTCCTCTCTAAGTTAATATATCTTTGTTCTTTTTGCAGTCCCACCTGGGGGCACAAAAAATGTTCAGAGCCTCTACTAAACACTCCAATACCTATTAGCTTTACAATCCATGTTTCTTTTTGCAGTCCCACCTATTACCTATTAGCTTAGTTAAATAATTTCAACACCATGATTTAAGGCCTATTTTTACAATCTCTGTTTCTCATGCATGGAACTTATAGTATCCAATACCTATTAGCTTTGTATGTGCATGTGTGTGTCTGTGTTAAACCAGCTGTAGTTGGTTTATGTGTCGAACATGATGTGCCTTTTATGTAGTGCAATATATTATAATTCGTGTGTCCGTGTTATGTTATGGCTTTTAACTGGATATCTGTTTCACATGAATTATTGTGGTTTTTAAGATCAGCATTATTCATGAACACACACACATTTATACATAATGTGTGTGTGCACATGAACATAGATGTGCTATATATAGGGAATGACTTTCCATTTTGCCTCCTAATTTCTGATTCTACAGCTCGAGGCACTATCAAGAGAGAACTTGGCTTCAAGGTTGACGTTGAACACAGCTGCTGCATCAGTTGGACGGCTGCTGTTATCAGATTCTTTTATCACTTTAATGGATGTACGTAGTGCAAGCATGGTCTATAACAGTTTGGTGGTTTTTCATATAGAGAACTTGCATGTTATATAACGTCATAGTAGTTTAAGGTTTATTTGGTTCTTTAAGTTTATGTTACTGGCACATTATCTTTTTTTATTTTACTTCTGTGCTGGAAGGATTTAGTTTGAATGGTACAAAGAGCTTGAGGGCTTAAAAAATGACACACTAAGCATGCTTTTTTTTCCAATTTTAGTGGTATCTTCTTATCACACAAAGTACCTGATACACCTATTCATTTTAGCCAACTGAATTAATTTTATTCATGACATTTCTATTAATTACTCATTTTTCCGTAACACTGTCTCTAAGTATTTAAAGTTATCTTCCTTGGGATGCTGTATCCACTAATCTTAACCTGCTTAACACAACTACTACTACAACTACAACTAAACCTTTTCCCATACTAGACGGGGTCTGCTACATGAATTTTTTGTTTCCACATAGCCCTATTATGTGCCATGTTAGCAATTAACTCACAAGAAGCTAGATCATTCTTTATTGTTTCTTTCCAACACTTTTGTGGTCGTCCTCTACCTCTTTTAATACTTTCAAAATCTATTTTTTCATACCTTCTTAGAGGTTCTTCTTTTGATTTTCTTTCTATATGTCCAAACCATCTTAAATGATATTCTCTCATTTTATCCTCTATTGGTGTCACTCCTAATTTGTTTCTAATAACCTCACTATGTATACGGCCTTTCCTTGTATGACCACTCATCCATCTCAACATCTTCATTTCTGTAACATACATCTTTTGTACATGTTGATGATTAACTGCCCAACACTCAGAACCATAAAACATGGTAGGTCTAATTGTTGCTCTATAATATTTATCTTTTAACTTTAATGGTATCTTCTTATTACAAGGAATACTTGATGCTCCTCTCCATTTTAACCAATTGCATTAATTCTATGCGTAACATCTCCATCAATTCTTCCATCACTCTAAAAAATTGACCCTATGTATTTAAAACTTTCCTTTTCGGAGATGCAATGTGTGCCAATTTTAATTTCTATGCCCTATGAAGTAACCAAATGATCAAACTTATACAACAACAACTACAACAACAACTAAGCCTTTTCCCATACTAGACAAATGATCAAACTTATATTCCATATATTTTGTCTTTGTTATACTAAGTTGGAAGTCTTTACTTTTTAATGTTTCTCTCCATAGTTCCAATTTTCTATTAACTTTTTCCTTAGACTCCTCCACTAACACAATGTCATTTGCAAATAACATACACCAAGGTACTTCATCTTGAATATGTTTTGTTAACTCATCAATCACCATTATAAATAAGTATGGACTTAAAGTTGATCCTTGATGTAACATAATATTAACTTCAAAGAAGTCTGTCATTCCTTCATGAGTTCTCACACATGTTTTTGCACCATTATACATGTCTCTTATAAGGTTTATGTATGTCAATGGAGTACCTCTTTTTTCCAAGGTTCTCCAAAGAACATCCCTTGGTACCCTATCATAAGCTTTTTCTAGATCAATAAATATCATGTGAAGGTATTTTTTTTTGCTCTAAAATGTTCCATAAGACATCTCAAAAGGTGAATCACTTCAACGATAGATCTGCCTGGCATGAATCCAAATTGGTTCTTTGTACTCGATACTTGTTTTAACCTACGTTCAATAATTTCCCCCATAATTTCATAGTATGGCTCATTAACTTGATACCTCTATAATTCACATAATTCTCAATGTCTTAATTGTTCTTGTATATGGGTATAAGTGTACTCACTCTTAATTTCTCGGGATCTTTTGATTTCTCCATATTTCATTAAATAGTCTTGGAAGTCAAGTGATTACTGTCTCTCTTAGGATTTTTAAAACTTCTATAGGAATATTGTTTGGTCCTACGTATTTACCACCCTTGATACATTTAAGAGCCTCTTTGACTTCATTATTTTGAATATGTTGGTAGAAATTGTGGTTTACATACTTTTCTGATTTGGCTAATTCTCCTAAGCTAATACTAACATCTTTATTTCATTAAAAAACTTATAAAAATAAATTTTCCATCTATTTTTTATATCATCATTTGCCACCAAAATTTATATCATCATTTGTCACTAGAACTTAACCTGCTTAACATGTTTTTGTTAAATTATCGAATTTGAATTTCATACATTTGATCTTTCCTCCACTAAGTTGAAAATCGTTGTTGAAGATTTCTTTTGTTGCATCCACCAACATGGTGTTATTTGTAAATTTCATGCACCAAGGCACTTCCTCTTGAATGTATTTTGTTACTTTGTCCACTAACAAAGTAAAGAGATATGAGATTACTGATGAACCATGGTGTAATTTGATATTAATTAATATTAAATAAATCGGTTATCGTGTTGCATTTGTACCACAGGTTGTTACTCTATATAAATCCAGGTTGATGTTATGTAAGGGGTACTCATTTCCAATAAAACGTTCTATAAAGAATCTCTTGGTACCATGACATACATCTTCTCTAATTCAATGAAAACCGTATGGAGGTTCTTTTTGTTAGCCTTAAAATGTTAAATTGGATGTCTCAACAAGTGAATAGCATCAACAATAGATTTACATGGTGTGTGGTAGAAATCCAAATTGGTTGTGTACTTCTAAGGTACTTATCCTAACCTTCCTTTTTCATAGTTTAGTAGTATGAGTTATTAGATACCCTGATAATTGACAAAATTTTGAATATATTTTTTTATGCATGTCTATGTAATCTTTCTCCATTCCTAGCATCTTCTTGTTCTTTGATATGACACTGAATAACATAACCTAGATGACTTTATACCACACAAACGCTTCTGACAGCCGAATACTTTTAGCACTCAGCACTTATGTTTCCCATGTCTACTTTGCACAAATTTTATCATGGGACACTTCAAAGAATATTGATCAATACTATTTTATTAGTAAAAAAAAATTGTGAAATTATGTTCGCTTTCTCATTTTATGAGATACTTCTAATTATAGAATGCACCCAGGATTTTGAAATTGTTGTATCTCGCATCATCAGCCCTATCTATGTCCTACAATCTCACATGCTTTCTTTTGACACTATTATATGGGAAATTGAAACAAGATAGACATTTTGCTAAATGATCAGCTAATTCAACCACTGAGAGTAAAAAAAGAAGCAAAACTCGTTTGTGATAAAGGAAAAAAGCACTAATAATATAACACGTAAAATAATATCAAATTCATAAGCTTGACTAAGTGATGGTGGATCATTTGAAGCCACTGGAATGTAAAGAAGGCCTGTTGCGGAACTTATCCATGCCATAGTAGTGACAAGGCTTCTCATAAGTATTTTAATACTATGTGCATTCTCCAACCTATGATTGAAGTGTCCGCGTGAAGGGGGTGGGATGCTTCAAGGGAAATTTAGGATAAAGGTATTTAATATGCTAACCAAAGATCCTTGAACTATTTTTGCTTTGGTTGGGGACTTTATATCATGGCATTTAATCTAGATCCTTGAACCAAAGATCGGTATCTGGTATTTTTGCTTTTAACTATGGCTACCCTATCTCTTGGAGAAAAGAGGGTGTTTGTGATCAAGTTAGTAGGCATGTTCGGTTTGAAACTGAATCGGAGGTTCCAACCGGAATTGGCGATTCAGATTGACGTTTACTATTTTTTAATATTTCACTTTTAACGGGTTTTAATTGTTTGGGATCCAAACCAGAACAGGTAGCTTCAAACCGGAAACAGAACCAGCCTGGTTCCAGTTTGGTTCTTGTTCTTGCTCATGAGAGAACTAGAACTGGCAGTCTAGAACTATCGGTTCCGGATTACCAAGAAGGGCCAGAACCAGGCATTTCTAAACCAGGTACTGTAAGGAAAATACACAGGTAGGTATACCTACCTGAATCAATCTTTATTGAATGAAACTCTCCAGAGAGAGGGTTTTACCAAATCAAGCCATTGGGCTTGGTGACATATTTACAGCAGAAAGAAAGACTTTATAAGAGAGTGTATGCAACAGGTTCCCTCCAAACGGCTAGAAATTTAGTCATTGGAACTTGGAAGGCTTCCAATGACTGGATTTCTAGCCGTTGGAGCCTGCTGCTGAACTAGAGAGTCAACTGCAAAGCTTGGGCATATGACCTAATTACATCAAAAATAAGAAATATAAAACAAAATACAAATACAAACATATGCATGAATGCATTGTTACATTTCTTTTAACAGATATATCTAGCTAAAGGATTGTAGCTCTTGTCCACATAAAGACTAAAGTAGCTGGTAATTGAGATGCTTCTCCCTTGCATTTATTTGTTACAATAGATCAACTGTATATGCTTCCTTCAATCTGGTCCTTATGGATGTATCAATCACATCAACACTGCCTACTTCACACAATGTCACTCTGTTCTGGATACCATAGCTGAGAATTTTAAAGACAATCTACACAGTGTCAGGCCAACACTGTCTACTTCACATTCATTTTAATTTCTCAAGAGCTCCATTTTAAACCGTTGGTGTATCCAATATGTTGATAATTCTTTAGAAATTGAAACAAATTCACTCCAAATTCTGATAATGCCTGCTTTTGGGGTAGCATACACAAAGAGTCAGCGATGGTATTAACTCATGAATTTAATGCTATCAAATGAACTAGTGGTTAATACTGCAATAAAGAAGTTACAGAATCTGATTGACTGAAACGTGACGGCTGCATTTCCCATTTTGGTATCGGCATGATGGTCCTTTATGCTAATTTAGCTGATTAGAGCATCTTGAAATTGAAGGGAGAAGATACAACTCTTCACACTGGAATTGATTTTGGTTTCTAGATTGCCTCTGATAGAAAGCCAATTTAAGTTATCCTCTTCGATGATCAGTAGGATGTTTTATCTGAAGATTGCATTTCAGATGTAGATGTTAATATGTTATGTCTTCAGTTGTGTGACGTTACTTCTACAGACTTCAGATTGCAACTCATTGAACTCTCATTGCTATGGCTTTCTCCTGTTTGTGTAACTTTTGTTGCAGACAAATGATTATTGTGCTATTCCTCAACATTTGAAGGATCAGGTTGGAGATCGTTACACTGGTGCACGCCGTGCCTTTTTGAAGACTGGAGGAGATTTTCCTTTTCTTTCACGTCCAGATGAAGTCAACCTACACCTTCAGGTAAAATGAGTTTTTAAATCTTCAATTTCTAGAATAGAATTCCATTTTGGACATTCTTTATTGCTGTAAAAGTGAACGTGGTCCTTATTGCATGATATGTGAAACAATGAGTGACACTATGCTAGTTTTGGGGACTACAGTTCTAGTGACGGTATGAAAACATGATCTCTTTCTTTTAAGTTCAATTTGATGTAGTTCTTCTAGCAGTTGTATAGTATTTCCCTGTCAGTGGGAATTAATTCAAGGGGTCTCGCATTATGTTATACCTTGTGGGGTCCTAAATCTGTGTGTGTGTGTGTCTGTGCATCAGACATGCATATAAAATTGATACAGTGGTGTATGCATGTATGTGAACGGGCAAGTTGGATGCTGCTACAATGAAACAGCTGAAAAATTAGACACTGGAAACAAAACAAGAAAGAGAATAAATGGCAAACGAGTGTTTCTCTTGGGAATTCGAGATCAATGGGTCATCTTGCATGCTGAATGACCAAGGGTAGAGAACATCAAACTACGTCCTCAGAAAATACTTTTCTCAAACTGTTGTCTGGCGAAGAAATTGAAAAGCAATCAGTATCCAATTGTTGGTCAGCTATTTTTAATCACATCCCAGATTTTAATAGGAAAATGGTAAGTTTGTCAAGTCAGTGTCAGGCCTAAACGTTCATTTGCTGTTTATTTAGTTCGAGTGTTTTTGATGCCTGCATTAGTTTGTATCGGCTTTCATGCTGTACAATTTTATCGTAGCCCTAGAGAAGGACATCCGCAGAAACTAGAAATAGTCAAGCTCTCAGGTTCTGACTGTTTCTGCTTGGACATTTTATAAAATCATGCAGCTGCATCTGAGGCGTGTTGGTGTGGAAGCTCGTCCCGATCTAGTTCTTGGAACTTCACGAGATGGCAGTGCAGGAGGTCCAACTGAAGAGAGGAGTTGGAGTGAGCATTCTGATAACTCTGCAGGCAAAAACAGCGGTGCAAACACCCAAACAGAAGATCTGAATTCTACCTCAAATACTGAAGTCCAGGGAGGTGATGAGAGGCATCTGAACAGTGCTAACTCATCTTTAGCAGCAAACGTTTCATTGGATCCCTTCTCCTTCCTGCTTGCTTTAATGGAAGGGAAGCTTGCGTTAGCAGCAGGAGAATTGCTTTATCATACTCGTATGCCTTTCTTCGCACCTCTTATCGTACTGTATGCTGGTGTATTGTACAGTACTTGCCCATCCTTAGTTAACGTTTGGAGTGTAAGCATTTAGGCTACCAAGCTTATTGAGGCCACCTTGCTCCAATTACACCTTGTATTTATGAAAAGTGTGCAGCATCTTCCCCTTCGGATCACTTTGAAATCTTGAATTCATGTAGTGCAGTCTGTAAATGGATCACTAGTTTGCTGATTGGATTTATTTGGTAGACACCAATAACTTCAGTTAACTGTTAGCTTGGCACGTGATAGAGCTCTGTGGAAACAAAGAATTCATGTAGCCGACTCCATCTAGTCTGGGAAAAGGCTTTGTTTTTGTTGTTGTACATCAATAACTTCAGTCTTTCATATTGTTCTTTTGAATTACTATGGTAATACACAACTGTCATGACCAACGTGATAGAGAGCTTTTGGTTTGTCGGAGATTGCTGATGAAATTTCTTCTTACTCCAATATACATGTTAGTCACCTGTGTAACCTGCTCGAAAATAAGTATATATATATATATATATATATATATATATATATATATATATATATATATATATATATATATATATATAGAGAGAGAGAGAGAGAGAGAGAGAGAGAGAGAGAGAGCTAATAGCGTTCGTAGTAGATATCGTACTTGCCTTCGCATCTTTTTGGAAAAAGTGGTTTTTCCTTTATCCTTTTAGCTGAAGATTTTGAGATACCACGTTATCTCATTCATTGAAGATGTTGCATGAAACATTAAATAGTCGATATGGAGCAATATTCTGGTGATCTTAATATCTTTATCAGTAACTTGGTGGTTATGGTATCGCATGGCATGAAGAGCGGTGAATCTCATGCTGCTACAGTTTGCAAAAGTAGCAAAAAAGTCTTCAAATAGCCTTCAAATATTTTCATATTTATGGTTCGAATTCGTTGTGTTTCAAAATATACTAGCCGGCCCTGAGCGTCCATATTTAGCATGCATTTTATTTTTGGTCTAGATTGGCTTAACTGTTTCAGTTACCAAATGTTAACATTTAGCCTTGTTCGCTATGAATGGACTGCATTCGGTGGCACTTTTGGCATTCGGCCTTTTTCTCATTAAACATCTAAATTCTATCACTCTGAATGCGGACATTCAGACTTTGTTGCCGAATGTCTATATTTGGCATCTTAAAGCCGAATGTGATTCTATCTCGGGTAACGATCCTCCAACCAAGATTATGTGTTTGGGACACGCGCCCGAACGATCGATACACTATGCTTTCTTTCAAGTACACTGTGGCCTTTTCTTCTCTTTGCTCGGAAATAATCAAGTAATTTCGACGGACATCATGCTTGGAATAAAAACCATATTTCTGACATTTGCATTTCCGTTTGTGGGCTGTAGGAATAAGGGTTTTCGCCAAAATTCTGGTTGTTTTGTTATTTCTAGCCTTTTGCCATTGAGACTTCCCAATCGAATTCGTGTGGGAGCTCGTCACAAATCTGAGAGCCGAAGGGAGCCAAGAAAGGCTGCCAATGGTGGCAGAACAACCACACTCGATGGCATTTGAGGTGAATCGCCCTCTTATTTAAGTTTTTATTAATGTTTTAGTGAACTTACTGACCACCTTGACCAATAACAAAAGGGATTTTTAGACCTCATTGAGACGAACCTATTGCTCGTCACAGACCCTAGAGCCTAAAGGAGCCAAGAAAGGATGCCAATGATGGCAGAACGACCACAATCGATGGCATTTGAGGTGAATCGATCTCTTATTTAAGTTTTTAATAATTTTTTAGTGAACTATTACCCACCTTGGCCAATAACGAAAGGGCTTTTTAGACCTCATTGAGACGAACCTATTGACACCTTACTTGACCTCTTTCTAATTCAATGTACAAATCAACCGGAACAATATTTTCCAAGTTTGTAATCATCCTAAGTTAATAGTTTATTCTAGCTATTGTAATCACTAGAAACCTTAGTCTTGGGGGACCTAGGTGCCTGTCACACGTCGACCCTTTTGCTGCTGGAAGGGTATGTGGCACAAGGGCCTTTCGCAAGTTCCATTGATGAACTTCAATATGTTGAAACTTGGAAGGGGCTATATCCTAGATGCTATGCAAGATGGGCCTTATTACACGTACAATATTCTTCAAGTCAAGCCGTTTCATCTATCATTATTTCCAGTAAATGCCCGGAAGTAGGGATCTATCTACACTCAGTTCTTAGAAAATTCTTACAATTCATCCAACTTTTTTAGATTCATTGCCGATACAGAGTAGCAATATATTTTCTTTATGATATTATACATGGATCAAATATACATGATCGAGCGGAGATTGATGGGACATGAGAAGTGAGATTTCGAGTAAGTGTTTATGGAATATTCTTCTGCCTGATACATCGAGTCGCCTGTTCTATTGAAGTGGATGCATCCTAGATCTACATACTTGGGGGACTCTCTGCGGATGCTTTGAACTTGATTTTGTTTCAATCAATAATAAAGTAGGATTAATATTTCAGGGATAGTTGGGAGAATCTCGTTTGAGCTGACTCTTCTCCCCAAGGGGACTGCTGTACTGTTTAACATGTCATATGTAGGTGCTTTAATGTGTTTGCCCCTGCCATTGCTCGAGAAATGTGAACATACAAAGTTCTTCTTGCTCCTTACTATTTTAGTTTTCTAAATATTACATTCTTTTCACTTGGATCCTTAGAATTGATAAGGTGCATATGCCCCTGTTGCTAATCCAATACAAGCACAAAAGCCCCTTCGGGGCACTCACTAATGAAATATATAAAAAAAGTTCAATTAATCCATCAACTGAACTTCTTCTTCTTCTTCAGTTTGCTCCACTTGAGATAAATTTGGAAAGACAAACCACTGAACACCATAACCACACATTCCCATTGCTTCAAGGACAAAGGATTACCGTTCCACCAAGAAGATACGACTATACTTACCAGCTTCCTTGTCGTTGTTATGGTGGTATTGGTGAGGGATCCAAACTGGCTGATGGCCATGAAGATGAAGTTCTGGCCCACAGCACCACATAGGTTCATCCCAAGCATGATGTCCCATTCACTCGTCTTCAGATACCTTTTATTACGTTTAAGAATGCCAGTCAGGCTTCCAAAACTGTGTAGATTGTGTTACCTTGCTGAAAAGGAATCCTGAGTGGCGTTAGTGAAACCATCCATGTAATTTGGGAAAGATCAGATGGGTTCCGTATAATTTTCAGAAAGTTAGAAGAAGGCCTCATTTTTTCAAGTGGCGTCTCTCTTGAATTTTGAAAAAGAAAGTAGGGTGACTGAAAAATACTAGATTCGAACCGATTATAGAACCTATGTTCTATGGGAACAGAATCGAGCAAAGGCCTTATTTAGGACGAGGCGGGTTGGGGACAGCTATACCAATACCCAGCCTGACCCGGACCTTAAGAGAGTGGGTACAAGTTCAGATTCTCTTTTCTGAGGCAAAAATGGGTTATAATATATATATATATATATATATATATATATTATGTCAGGTACCCAACTGGGTCAGTTTGAGGTTCGGGTATTCACTGCCTCGCTCGGGTTGGGTTTCCAACCTCAACCCTTATCATGCTCTATCACAAAACGAGCCACACCACCACCCGACACGGCCCAGCCTATCCCACCACCGGCAGTCCGGTCACTCTCAGTCACACACACTCTCTCTCTCATATTTGAGATAACAAAACTTTTTTTTCCCTTTTAATGGAACTGTGCTTCGTATCCATGGAAGCTCTCATTTGGTTTCGTGAAAATAAGGAAGATAGTTAATGTCGCCAGCAGCAGGGATTCTTTTCATCACTGTGACCTAATTTAGATTTATAATTATGTTCACGTTCAGGTCAATAAGATCAAAATGAGAGTAATTGGATCTTGTTCACAGTTGATGTTGTTACTTATGTTTACTCATTGTTTTTTTAGGCATTAATATAATAACATTAATTTTCATTATTTTTTAAAAACTTTTAAAATTTTTAACTTAAACTTGTGCCACAAAAAAAAAAGAATGATTATATCACAAGTGACACAATCTGGTTTCCTGTAATGATAATTGGACTCCTCACATGCAGCAATGGTATTAGAGTAAACTAAGGCTCTCGACACTACACATAGATACATGCAAAATAATGTGTCATTGTGATATTCTTTAGATATGATTGATGCACGTCATCACATTATACATATGTGTTAGGATTGTTTAAAATTAATAATCAATAAAAATGAATAAGAGAACGAGGGACTACTTTGCATGCTAATGTCACTTCTTTCTAGAATTAAAAAGAGTTCCAAGTTTTTACTGAGTTCCAATTCAATACAGACGTGTGGATAAAACACCAAATATATGAACCAATACCAATTTTTACAAAAATAATATTTTAAATGTATGGGTCCTATCTATGTTACACGAAAGCCAAAACGGAAATAGAAAAAGGTTATTGAAAATGGTAAATCTCGAAAAAATAGGAAACGAGGAAATGATACTATATAAAAAATATAACTATATTTTTAGAATACGTAAGTATACATATGTATATATTTAAACTTATATCTATCTATCTATCTAAATATATATATATATATATATATATATATATATATATATTTAAAGACAAATAATATATACATACACACATTATATATATAGAGAGAATGTGTAAAATGAGCAACACCACATGCATGCTTAAACTTGTTAAAGGATCTCAACCGACACTTTAGATTAAATTTTCAAAAATAAAAAGGTATTTTGGTACTTTTTTAAGTGCAATAAGATTTAAAATATCTCAACCGTCAATCTTGTCGATCACTTCAAGAATATTAACCACAAATAAGTGTGTGCATAAACTATGCTCTCCATACATACATACTATTTGTACACCTTCTTTTACTGTCTACGTACTTTTTTAAAAAATACTGAAATTATCCCTCATCACTTTCTCTCTCCTCTTTCACCCAATTCCAGTAAAGATTTTTCTGTCTCGCCTAATCTCTTTACTTTTGGCAACTAATATTTTATTTGTTTTTAGTTATTATTTTCTTCAAAGCTTGACAACACATAAAGAAAGAAGAATCAAGAATAAAATAAATAAATAAATCAATAATAAGAAAAATGAGTAGAAGAACAATATGAATCAAGAACGAAAGAAGAAAAAAAAAAATCAAGAAACATAAGAGTATATTTTTATGAACATCATGTGAAATAAGGAGAGACACAACTACTACTAATAGAGAGATGCAGCTAAGCATCTCTCTCATGAAGGAGATGCAACTGAGGTGCATCTCTCTCATTAAGGAGATGTAACTCTGTTTGCATCTCAACCAGGTTACTTAACATATTTTTTTCGTTTTGATTTCAGTTGAAAATGAAATCAATACATAATATCTCATCAAATCATAAAATCTTTTTCGAATAAGCTTCCTTATTTTCTTTTCTCTTCTTCTTGTTTATTTTCTTTTTGGTTGAATTTGAAGTACTATGAGATATAGATTATTTAGTATCGTATATTAGATCGAGTTTTCAGTCATGAGTCATCGAATAAATGGTACGAGATGATCGACGGTAGGATGAAAACCCACAAACCTGCACACCCAAACCCACAAACCTAACGCACACCGCCATTGAGCTAACACTCTCAGTGCAAATGAAGGGTTATTTGTGTTTTAACTGTTTCCACAAAAATACTTTTGGTAAATAAGCGGTCGTTGATATTCAAGGAATTTTCTCTCTGCTCAGTTCAGCTGAGCTCATAGCTTAACTACAAGCCAACGGCATTAGATCATGATGGTGACCGTGCCTGTCCCAGCTTCTTGGCCACCCATCTCAAGATTTCTCTTCCCTCAAGATCATTAATGGCTGTTCTTAACTCCAGAACGCCATTAATCTTGAGAATTGTTGAGATAGATGGTGTTTATGTTAACCATTGGAAGATAGTTTTCTATTTAATGCAGCAGTGGCTGATCCACATTGTGATGGTTTGGGGCGACTGCCCACCAAAAAATCTGAAAATTTTCAATTTCTTATCGAAATTTTCAAAAAAGTTGAAAAATTTTAGAGCTCACCCCACCCGAAACAAGTTTGTGGATCCGCCACTGGAGCGCAGGGTTTCTATAAGCAAGGCCATCAATACATGGCCATCTTGACAAATCCTGAAAATGGAACCATCTTTGAGGCAGTTGCCATCGTAGATAGCCCAATAAGATATGGTACCGATGCGAAAGGACCTTCGAGTTGATATCCCGGGCATGCACATCTTGTAGGGGTGTGTCATCCTCACTTGTTAAACAAAACAAAATAAAAAGTGTTACATTGGAAGGAACAATACAGTGTTGAGAGATCTGATCTGCCATTTAGTTCATTAGAAACATCTGATTAATGCAACAATGGAGTATCAATGCTTGGTCAGTGATCAGCTTCCATGGACACATATTTACCAATTTGGCACCTAGTTGTTTAGTACAATCATCTTTTTAATGGCGTGTGTTGCTCCCTTGTTGCTCCCAAGGCCAATGCCGTGTGTTCGGCTTGCAAAGACTCGCAGAGAATGTCCATCTTCCAGCAAGAGCAGTGGGGGACCTAGAAAATTCTCGGGGTCAATCAAAACTCGATGTCTAACTGCTTCAACTGGGCTGCAATGACAGTTCTGCATGCACGGCCTCGTAATCGAACACGTCTCTTAAAAAAAATAACCCTTGTTTACCTAAAATCCGTCTTTGTAAAAAAGCTGAAAAAGGAAATAATAACCCTTTATTTACCTTAAATACCTTAACATATGCAATTATCCGATTTAGATACTTTTTTTTAAATGTCATTTAACAAGTTATTATGGAAAATGACCTTCCGACTGGTTATTGCATCAAACCTACTTGTGAGGCATAGTACAACTAGTTGAATGATTGCAAGAGAGGGAAAAAGAGTTCGAGACTGTAAGGAGCATCAAAGTAATTTTCATATTCTAATAAATGTAAAATGAGAATAAAGTAAAAAGAGCTGTGTGAATAATAAAAAAAGTACGCAGTTATGAATTCTCATATATAATGTACTCATAAAAAGAAAATCAAACAAAAGAGTGGTTTTCAGGATTTGAACAAGGTGTTCAATACTGTCAGCGACCACACTCAACCACTCCGCGGACGGCGGCGAATCCAGTTTAGGAGGGATCATTTGGGTGTCGAAAAGTTGTGCTACTTAAAATGTAAGACTGTCTACCATCTAATATAATGCAATCTTTCTTCTTTATCTAGTCTTAGGATTAGCATTGTAAAAGTGATCCAACTCATGTTCCATGGTGTCCTGCAAATTTAGGCAAGTTTTGAAACTAAGTGTTATCAGTTCTGTTACAAAGAGAAACTCAAAACTTTTTGGGAGCATAAAACTTCGTATCGTGAGAATGGAGTTCCACGAAGTTCCACAATGCGGAAGAGGGGTTCTCCATCGACCCAGGGTGAACTCCTTGCCTTTGATGGTGCTTGAACCCGTCAATGAATGCAACCAGAGCCATAGTGGAAACCCATGACTGGCTAGGCTGCAGGGTTTGTCCGGCTGCTGATAACGCTGTTCTCCTTCCGACGGCAATGACGGCACATCAATACTTCTCTTATATGACTGAGAAAGGGCCAGCCCTGTTGAAATAAATTGCATTTAATATATATACATGTATAATGAAAGGATTTTTCCTCTCACGTACGAGCCACACAAAAGTCAGCCTCCCTTCCTTACTGCAACGGGATTAAATGTTTGAAACAATTTATATTTTGGATATTTAACAACAATGGCGTTTTAGAAATCAAGGAAAACCCACAAATCGAAAGAACTAATAATATATATTATTCATTGCTATCTATTCTCTCTTTTCTTTTCTTCTCAAGCTAAAGATAGTCTGCGCTCCTGCCCGCTGCTCCTCCACAAAAATAAGGAAGAAGAAGAAGAAAGAGGGTTCGTTACTATTTTAATGATGACCACTACTTGTAAGAAATTAATAATGAAATAACATTATCGCTTGCTAACTTATTACATAGTGTTCGTGCAAACACAGTCTCGATGCTTTTTCTTGTGGACGTCCACCATGTAACCTGTTACGTCTAATTATGCCGCTGAGACATAGGCTGGTATGTAAGCCTCCTAGACAAGCGGAGCTGCAGGCTGAACCCGGTGGAGGACCAAGGAATTTTTTGGTGTGAGGCACACTTGTATTTCACATGAGTGCAATTATATTTACATAAACACAAATCACTTGTATTTTTCTACATAAAGTAACATACCGAAGAATTTTTTAGATTTTGGGTGAAGCTTATGTCTTACCTTGCCGTAAAGTGGATCCGCCACTGGCTGGACCCATTAACCTCCAGCTGGTTGAGTTAGTTGCTGTTTGTAGTTTCGAAAAGAAGCTCGAAACGAAAGTCCAAGTCTTATCCTGTATTAAGTGCGCTTGGTTACATGAATCAATTCTTAGTCAGCATTGTGCTATATCTTGTCATGTTACCTTTTAACTCGGAAAATGAAAAAGGATAAGTGCATACTATCCTAGTAGACGAACTTAGTCATATATATATATATATATATATATATATATATATATATATATATATATATATATATATATATGAGAACTTAGTAAACGAACAATAAAAAAAAAGATAAGACAAAGGATAAGTCCCTCAACTTCTCCTAAACAATATATATGACACACATTAAAAGAGTTTTGAGATCGGTAGTAGAGCTTGAATTAGTAGGCTAACATGATTTAAGGAATAGTATGTACTTTCACTAGGGTGTCGGCAGTAGCGGATCTAGCTTATTGTGAGTTAACTGCTATATAGACAAAGGACAAAATGAGAGAATATTGTTTAAGATTGTGTGGACATATAGAAAGAAGATCATAAGAAAAACCTTTAAGAAGGTATGAAAAACTAAATTTAGAAAGTATTAAAAGAGGTAGAGGACGACCGCAAAAGTGTTGGAAAGAAACAATAAAGAATGATCTAGCTTATTGTGAGTTAACTGCGAACATGCACATGATAGAGCTCTGTGGAAACAAAGAATCCATGTAGCCGACCCCGTCTAGTATGGGAAAAGGCTTCGTTGTTGTTGTTGTTGTTTGCCATTGAGTGTGGTGAACAGCAAGGTGCAATGGTGGTTGGCTCCTCGGGCACACCAGATCAACTCGTGTATTAATTCGTCTGATATCTCTCATCTCTTAATCCTTCACATCCATAACTTTGGAGATATTTGGTCAAAATTTATGCATTTGATCATATTTCACACGGCAATCCTAAAGGAAGAACTCAATTAGAGAATTCTCATTTAGGTACTACGGGGAGGTTGAAGCGAGACTCAGTCAAAAACTTTCTTTCGAGTACGATGGGAAAGCTGAAGCCAGATGGATGCACCGAGTATTGACCATCAACTTGTGAGTCTAAGCCCGTGGCCAGGTGAGTTGGCGTTGCTGGTTTGTTCTTTAGTTTGAGCTCAGTTAGTCAACCCTTTCTTCATTACAAAATTTTCATTTTCAGAATATTTCTTAATTAGTTACATATAAAATGCCAAGTTTTCTTTCATCGACATGGTCTTAAAACTTGTATTTTTTCTTTTCCTTTTCTCCTCTAATGTGAATTATGGTACCGGTCCAACGGTTTCGACCCAAACTTAGTTACTCCAACAACCGACTATTGGATCTGGTTAACTAGACGTGGAATTTGGGATCACCGGTTTGGTTTTGATTCTAACTTTCGTGGAACTAGAACCACTGGTTTGAAGCCACTTGCTATGTATTTTTTTTGTAAATTTCAAATTTATTATATATTTTTTGATTTCTGATGGGCTAGGATTCAAACTGAGACCCAAACCAGAATCGACAATTTCAAATCAGAAGCGTAGACTAAATTAGTTCTGGTTTTCATCAGGAAAACCAGGAAAACCAGAACTGGCCATGTCTACTTTAAGGTTTGTTTGCATGCATTGCCCATGTGTTGCACCCCGTGAGGTGCACAAAAATGTGCCTCCACAGGGCACGCTCAGACCATTATCATGGTGCTTTTTATTCACTGCCTGGAAGAGAAAGCTCCCCCAGTGCCTTCCCTTTTGTGGTTGAGCTTCGGGGCCACACAGGTCCAAGAAAGAGAAACAACACTAGCTAACTGATCTAGCACCTGCTAGCTTCACCTCATCCTTACACAAATACGATGGAGGTTCATCCACAAGACAAACACAAAATGGATTCTTTGTTTGCGAGCCAGTCTGCACATCTATTTCCTTCTCTAAACACATCACGAACTTTCACATTCCAACCCTTCGTCCACATATTCGTATTTAATCAATTGCTTCGAATAGATCGGAGACTTTCGACATTGTTGACAATACTGATAACCCCTGGTTATGGAAATGACCATACGGCCTTAATCATAGAGATTATGCAATAAGGAAGGAGGGTCTCCTTCCACATTGCATGATCCGTTTCATTTTATAATAAACGGTTTTCAAAATTAATACAATTATTTCTATTTATAATGAAATTATTTAAGACAGGGAGCCATTTCTACTAGCAGTAATAGACATCCAAGAAAGTCATAGTAATTGAAGATATAAACAAAAAGAAATGAGAAGAGGAGGTTATAGAATCATCAAAACAAACATCTTCTTCATTTTCTTTGCTTTTTGTTAATCTCTATAATCCTTCTTGATGAGGTCGTGCTAGGAGATTCAAGTTCAACGGTATCGCTCCACTGTAAATCAACAAGCAAATAAATCAACCATGGTATCAATGCTTCTTTCGATCCTCGATAGCCTAGAAGAGCTACCCAAAACAATAGATCATCTACTTAAGGCACTTGTCTTTGAGAAATTTGCCTCTAGAGTGTGTCTCTAAAATGGCTAATACTCAAAAGTTGAATGTTTGAACTTTCAAACTTGGAAAAGACAAATTCCTTTGACCTCGACCATTGAGAGTGTTATTACTTCCTAAGAGAAATCATGATTGAACTTACAATAGAAGCATCTACTTAGGAAAGATAAAGTTATAGGGTTTTACGTAGAGATGACATTCTAGCTACAACTATAATGTTGACTTATATGGAAGATAACATAATTAGGGCCTTTGAAGACTATGAGACTCCAAAAAAAATATTTGATATAGTCATTGCTAAATATGATATCACCACTAAACTTCATGTCCAATTGTTACTTCAATAATATAACTCATAAAATGAAAGAGTCATACAATGTTGTTCAACATGTAAACAAAATGCTCGTAATGGTTAGAGATTTAGCTATAGCTAAAATTGTTATCCTAGATCCTATGCAAATCTCAACCATACTAAACCATCTTCCCTCTTCTTAGAATATGGTTACCACTACTATCAAGATAAAAACTCTAATATTACCCTAGTGGAGCTTAGTTTAAAATTGGTAATTGAAGAAAAATACCTAAAGAAGGGCAAAAACAAAAAATTGCTTCTAGCTAAGGATGACCTTGACTCCAGCTACCAAAACCATAAAAAAAAAAGATAAAATTTTTGGCAAATTTAACAAAAAGAAAAGTCAAGCATTTAAGAAATCGTTGAGATAACAATACCTAGCAGGGTGACCAAAAGGAGAAGCATGAAGTAGTCTATGTGATCTGAGAATGCCTTCACCTAGATATATACCTCAAATATGGTTGGCGGATTGACTCTGAAGCAACACGCCATATCACGAAGAGCAAGGACGAAGATATAAACCTCAAATAGTATCGATCTAGTGAATATCGAGTCTATATGTGAAACAACACCTACTCTAATGTTCTGTCAGTTGGGTCCTTTATGATCGATGTAACACGGACTCCTATATTACTCATTGATGTAATGATTGTACCATCTATGAGTAATGTAGTGTTTATACTTTTATTGGTCAAAAAGGGAGTTGAGGTTAGAGTTTTTCTTGGAAAGGTGATCAAAGGAGAACATTGTCATGTATTTTTTATTGATATTTTTATTTTTATTTTGATCATGATCCTATCAAGCTTAACACAATGAGTAGTGAAGGATGATCTACTTCATTTACATATATTGAATGTGTACATATATTGAATGTGTAATGCTTGTTAATGTGGATGTGTGACATAGAAAGTTAGGGCATATTAGCCTAAATAAGTTAAAGAAATTAACAAACTTTGACTTAACCACACTCAACAAATGTGAGGCTTTCATTGAAGGGGAGGCCGGTTTGGTTAAGATTCATGTTTCTGGAAACCGATCCAGAACTGGAACCAGAACTGATGGTTTCAAGCTAGCTATTGTTAAATAATATATATTACGGTTTAAAATCACAAATCGAGTTGTGGCTACTAGAACCAGTGGTTCAGAAATCGGATCCGGAACCGCCTTTAGGATAATTCCAGTTCCAAGTTACAAACAACTTGGAGTTGGACATGTCTAAGTCATTGCATGTTGTCCTTCACATTGTCCGATAAGATATAGATTGGGTGTATACATAACAATGTTATGAAAAATGAAAAAACGTTAAGAGAGAATGGAGGCCTTTTGTTTCATCACAATTTCTTTTGTCATGAACCGTGTCTCCACAAAAGTGACATTTCCCAGCATGTATAGTTGTGACATCATTCGGCTTTTGGCTAGAGTAGAATGATAATCATTGAAAGTTACTTGTGTCATACACAATAGAGTACTTGTTAAAGGGATGGCTTTTGGCTAGAGTAGACAGAATGGCTTTGTTCAAACGTTTCCACTCTCTGACGTCCTCAAGAGCAGCCAGTTCTTTCTTTCCTTCGCTTCGGGATGCCAAAATACCGACGCCCCGATTCAGTTCCGACGGCTTAAGGGCGAAATCTTCTCTTCAGGGGCGTTCCCTGAATGGGGTTTTGTTCTCATCCGTTCTTTCTCAAGAATCGAAGGCTTTCCTGAGGAAATTCGATATTGGGTCCTCTTTTGGGAGAAGATCTTACTACGTTGATCGGTACCAAGTTCGGCATTTTAAGCAGCGGGGACCTCGGCGATGGTTCGAAAACCCTCGCTCTGTGTTGTTGTTGGTTATAGTCGGGGGCGGGGTGTTTGTCACCGTCTATTTTGGGAGCCTGGAGACCGTGCCATACACTTATCGCAGTCATTTCGTCCTCATGTCTCGACCGATGGAACGTCAACTAGGAGAAGTCCAATTCGAACAAGTAAGCAACTATGCCTCATTGCCCATGTTAAGCAATTTGCTCTAGATTGAAGAACCGTTCTGATCGTTTCCCTTCAAAGGACGACTTCAATTTGCTTTGTTTCACCATGATTTTCTAATGGAATGAATTTGTGAAGCAGTTCCGTTCTTCTCTTGCTGTTCGTAGAAATTGTCTTATTCTTTCTTAAAAACCACTTTCCATTTGAGGATTCTGCTCCTTCTCTACATGACTTCGTGATGATCTGATCTAGAAACTATGTTTTGAGGGAAACCATTTTCGCCGATGATCAAGTATGGGATGATTTCTTCATCCTATCCTCTCTTTTATTAGTCTGCTCCGACTTGCTTCTGTTTGTAACGTTTGTTTTGATTAAATTGTGGACAACTGATTCCCTTGTTGTAGTTTCATCCGTTCCGATTTTGAATAAGGTTTTATTGTTGTAGCTGAAATCTTCCTTAAAGAGGAAAATCTTGCCTCCACTACACCCTGACAGTATAAGAGTGAGAATGATATCCAAGGACATCATTGATGCGCTACGTCGTGGAATCATCCATGAGAGAGTATGGAGCGATTTGTCCTATGCTTCTGAGCAACCAGAAATACCAGATTCACCCGAAAGTCATGACGCCGTGATGGCATTGACTAGTGAGCAAGGGAAGTTGGATATTGAATGGCATAAAAAGGATGAGGTGCTTGATGATAGTTGGGTGCAGCACAGCCGAAAGACCAGTAAAGCTCGAGGGCAGCAACCTGCAACACAGCACTTGGAAGGCTTGAATTGGGAAGTCATTGTTGTTAATGATCCCGCTGTTAATGCCTTCTGTCTTCCTGGTGGTAAAATCGTCGTCTATACAGGTTTGCTTGATCATTTCAAGACAGATGCTGAGATAGCAACTGTCATAGGTCATGAGGTATGAACACATGTTTGAGACTGCCGCTTATAGAATTCTCATATAATTTGGGTAGAACATCTTGTTTACATGTGAAAATTTGCCTTATGTTTATTTTTCTAATTGCTTGTATCTGTGATAAGGTTTAAATTTGATCACTAATAGCTTGTCTAGGTCTGTTTGAAGATCTCAGGTTGTCTTCTCTTTTAGGTTGGGCATTGCATTGCGCGACATGGAGCTGAAGGTATCACAAAGAACCTATGGTTTGCAATTATTCAGTTGATTGTTCTCCAATTTATTTCCATGCCTGATCTCGTCGGTACTGTCTCAAATCTTCTACTGCGGCTTCCATTCTCACGAGGGTATGTTGTATAAGGATGCCTTTCTATTGTTTCTTTTATGTCTTTGGTGTTCATCTATGCTATCATGTGGCTTGATTGATACTCTTAGTTATGTAATGATAAAGTTGTTATGCAGACTTCAGTACACTGCATTTCTTTCTTTGTTCTTGTTTATGTCTTGGACAAATGACCTTTCAAGGTTGAACAACCCAAACAAAAACTGTGAGGCTAAGACCCTTTCCCTAGGGCCTATGCTGGGTGTTGGCTAGAACAGGGATTCAAAGCCCCCGGTGCAGACCTCTCCAAGTGAAAGTTAAGCCCCTTGCTGTCTGTCTAGCAGCCAGAGGCCTTTACCACCATGCTAAACCCACTTTGGTCTTAATTAAACGTGCATTTAGTGTGATACTCCTTGCTCACGTTTTAGCCCTGTATTGTAGTATCTGTTTCTTCCCAAGTTCTGCTA
Source organism: Brasenia schreberi (assembly GCA_036023115.1). Taxonomy (NCBI): domain Eukaryota; kingdom Viridiplantae; phylum Streptophyta; class Magnoliopsida; order Nymphaeales; family Cabombaceae; genus Brasenia; species Brasenia schreberi. The sequence continues at coordinate 3,772,560 of JAYKKT010000047.1, forward strand.
AAACAAGGCTTTTAAGCAGTTTATTTCATACATTATGGGTGGAGGTTTGGAGCAAAGTTGCCATGAGGATGTGAAGTGGCAACTTGTGTGGATAGAATGGTGTATTAACTTTCTTCTTATTAGATACTTGAAATTATGATAGTGATCCTTTAAGTTTAATTGCTTGAAATATAAACAGCTTTGATTGTTCTGTATTTTTGAGATTCGCCTTCAAGAATTTTATAGAGAAATACATTTATTGTTCATTAACTAGTTTATTTTGACGGTATCAAACAAACAAAGTATTTGTAACTTCACAGTGTTCCTGATTTCATGAGATGGTATTTTTGCTATGCATAGACTGTAATGGTACGTTGAATTGGAGTTTTAGCATCTTTGTTGAAGAAAAATATTGGAAGTTAGTTCATCATACAGTTACCGACATTAGCTTCAACAATCTGGAAATGGACTTCTAAAGAGCAGTTTGTTGCTTTCTAAAAATTTAGTATGGCTTTTAGCTTTGCTCCAAAGAGAGCTAGGAAGTTTACCTCTGATTGTAGGAGGTAAGTTTCAAAATGCACATCATCTTGGGGGTGGCTTCGGGATTTGAAGTTTTTTAGCACTCCTAATGCCAGTACATAGTGCCAGGACATTCTTGAACCCTCTGAAGGTCTATATATATTGTATGAAATGCGTATTATACTTTCTTTTCTTCCAAGAGGGTTCACATCATGATGTTTAATGCGAGTTCACTTTAAAATTAAGTCCATTTGATAATCTGTTTTTTCATGAATGGAAACGTACCAATGAGGTTTTTGTAATATGAATAGTGCATTTTCTTTATGAAATGTATTCGTGGATTTGTATATTGTACTCTGGAGTTTTCTATCATCTTCACTATCTGAAAATGAAGACCTATTTATCAATTGTATTTCAGAATTGCACATTATCTTTCAGTTGTCTGCTTTAGGAACTCGCAAAGTGCCCGTTATAACTGTCAATTATTGTATGAGTCTCATGTTTAAAAGTGTTAAAGGTGTAATTATGATGGGTGTCTTATCACCTGTGAAGGTATTGGTTGATCTCCCCTATATTATATGTTGAAATACTTGGTGTTTTGAAAATGCCTGTCGACTGCAGGTATCAATGAGTTCACACATCTCCTCCTTACGGAACTTCAAAATAAAACATTTGTTAGTGTTGGCACCAAAAGTAGTGCTCACCATCTTTGTGAAGTAAGTGCATTATTGATTGAAATTCATGAAATTGGAGCATTTCTTGACACAGATTTTGAATTTCACTCGTGTCTATGTTCGACGCTTATGTACTAAAGCTCACTCTATGGAAACTAAGAATCCATGTAGCCGATCCATTTAGTGTGGGGAAAGGCTTTATTTTTGTTTTGGTTGGTATCATATTTGTCAGAATTCCCTTGCTAGCGACATAATCTGAATTCCACTCTGATGTTGACATGTTCTTAGAGTTGAGAAGATCTGATGTAGCTCCTTAATGTCAAGGCATATTACAGAGCCTTAGCTGACCTGGCAGGGCTCTCGACACACATGGTGAATGCCGTAAGTTTTCGATTCTTAGGATGTGCATACCCGGCCTCCCATTCTAACGAAAGAAAGTCAATGCATATACAAAAAAGTGCAGACAGGGTCTCCACCCATTCCTGAAGGATGTCCCGCCTGTCACTACAAGGCACTCAAATTGATCCAGCTTTCTCCCTCGAGATTCATCCAACTAGATAAATTTCATTGTCCCAGATAGACCATTGGAATTTCACTTCTATCTCTTCGCAGCATGCACACACATGCTCACATACACACTAACACATGCATCAACCTTCTGAATAATATGCTCTGGCAGGCTGGATCTCAGTTATTTGCGGCTGAAGTATTTGGTTTCCTGTTGACTACAATATATTGTTATTATCCAATTCTCAGGATGGAAATGGAAGCGGATTATATTGGGCTCTTGTTGCTTGCTTCCGCTGGATATGATCCACGAGTGGCACCTCAAGTATATGAGAAACTGGGGCAGCTTGGAGGCGACTCATCACTCGCCAATTACCTTTCCACCCACCCATCAGGAAGGAAACGAGCAGAACTACTAAGGCAGGCAAAGGTCATGGAAGAGGCCATTGGTATATACCGAGAATCCATTGCAGGACACGGAGTTGAAGGATTTCTCTAATTCAACCAACTAGTCTGTACGTATAGGTGAGCTTGGATTGGAATGGATTTCAGGGAAAGGGAACCAAATCGCATTCTAACTCAAATCTCATGTTTGGATTTCAATTCAACAATGAGAGTTTGCAGTTTCAAATTTTCAATCTTTCTGAGGTGGGACTCTCAATTGTCCACATATAAAGGCATGGATGCCGCAACTCCAACTGCTCCTGACATGTAGAATATGGTTGGTTTTGTATAAACTGGGGGTCAGCTCTTGAGAATTGTAAGCATCACAAGTTCTGCTCAAGTGGATTCTTGAGGATTTACTCATGTACACCACCCTTAATAGGCAAGTCGTGACATAATAGTTTCATGTTAGTTCTCTTGTTCTAAGTTGCCTTTGAATTGGTCTCTTTAACTGATTGATAATCATCTTATTCCTGTTGGGCCTGTTGAGTAACGCAATGAAGTTTTATACATCTGCTCTGTGAATTCTGATCTGCTTGCATGTTTTTCCTTTCCGGTGCTAGTATGCTCACCAACAGGTTACTGTTGCCGGATTACGGGTATAGTATTCCTCAAGGTTAAGAGGAAGCTCAGAGAGGTAAAGTCGACAAATTTTGCAATGTCACTCACTGGATTCATCTGTTGGAAACAACTAAGCCAGATTATAAATATGTACCTATTGAAGATGGGCGTTGAACCATGCTAACTTTTCTGATAACCAGTTGATGCCGACTCTGAGCGCCCAGCTATTTATGTTGTTTTGGTATTTCATATTCAAATCAAACCTTCTTACTTGATTGAGCCATTTACAGCCTTCGCTAGTTGCTTAACTCCATGCAACCATTTTTTGATAGCGCCATTGGCTCGAGGCAGCTCCCCACTATGTTTACACTCTTCCTTTTTCTTCTTTTAAGCCCCTTTTTGTTCTATTTTCTTGAGAAACCACCCTCTGACAACTGGTACCTGGTTATGCTGGTGGCTATGGCATATGCACAACCCAGCAACATCATAAAAATACTTTCAAACAGTGTATCATCATTTCATCCAGTCACAAGGCAGAAATAATGTCTACAGTTGTAAACTATGTCCATATCGCTTAAATATTCGTCAAATTCATTTGCCATTTACCAGCAAACTTTCAGTATATTTTCTTTTCTTTTAGTTGGTACAGTTGGAAGCAAAGAGTAGATGCGCACCCTGAGAATTGGAATTCATGACCAACTTGTGAGTCTACCCCCCAGCCAGGTTAACTGTTGGCCAGTGTGCAGCCTGAGGCCGGAGCCCAACACACATACACATGGACCCTCTAAGAGTCAAACTCCTCACGAACAGCAACGGCATTAGAGCGCCCTGCTGCTAAGATAATTACAAGAAGTTTCAGGAGAGCATACCAAACTGTAAGCAGATTAAAACTCACAAATAAGCATGGTTGGCTCCTACCCCGCTCGGCGGTTCCAACCAAAACCGAATTGGGCCAAGAACTGGTTGAACCCGGAACAGGGGCTTATCCGATCTGGTTTTGGTTTCAACCTTTACTAAACCAGAACTGGATCCAAACAGAAACCGATGGTTTCAAAAACCCAGGTTTCCATATTTTTTAAATTTTTTATAAAATTATCGATTTCAAAACCAAAACTGGTCCTGGGTCGGTTGGGTTATCGTTCTAGGCTCGGGGCGAACCGAAACAGGACATGTCTACTCACAAAGACCGAAAAAAGAAGAAGAAAAAAACAATAAGATGCCAGCATGTAGGACCGAACCATGAAAGCCTCCTCTTAGACAGCCCAACCGACCCATGAAAGACTCGAACCTGGGTATCGAACTCTGGACGTAGCATCAATGAGCGGGCTCTCTAAGTCTACCTAGTGCCGAGGTTTTTGTGATTCCTATAGGCAGTATGATTTGGAGAACCGATGATCGAATCCCCCAACGTCGTCAGGAGAAGGATTTTCGCCCTCGTCCAACAATGCAAGACCGTGCACGAGCTCAGGCAAATTCACGCCCACGTGATCACCGTCGGCCTCTCCGGCGACTCCTTCGTCACCAGTCGTCTTCTCTTCTTCTCCGCTGTATCGGATACGGGCAGCCTCGACTATGCCGGCTCGCTTTTCCGGCGAATGGATGACCCCAATCTGTTCGTTTGGAACACTATGATACGCGGACACGCCATCAAACGGAGAAGCAACGGAGAAAGCATCCCCGCGAAAGCAATAGTTCTATATAAGGAGCTACTCTCGGCGGGGCTCTCGCCGGACGAATGCACGTTTCCGTTCGTTTTGAAAAGTTGCCGCAAAGTCCTAGGCGTTGAGATGGGCAGGAGCTTGCATGCCCACATTTTAGAGATGGGTCTTCAATGCTATAGCCATGTAGGCAACGCCCTCCTCAGTTTCTACTCTCACTGCGGTGATGTCGTGCATGCTAGGCAGGTATTTGTTGAAATGACCGAACGAGATTCCGTCTCGCACAACGCACTGGTTGCAGGGTACTTGAGGGTGGGGATGTTGGATTTTGCCAAGCAAATGTTCGATGGTATGCGCGAGAGGAACTTGGTCACGTGGAACGCCATTATTACTGGTTTCGTGCAGGCTGGCTGGGCCAGAGAAGCATTGGATTTGTTCCACGAGATGCAACGGTCGGTGGGTCTGGAGCCCGACAAGATAACATTGGCAAGTATTCTCTCAGCATGTTCTTTCTTGGGAGCTCTAGATCAGGGCAAATGGATTCATAATTATATGCACAAGAAGCGAATACAGATGGATGTTGTCATAGAAACCGCACTGGTTGATATGTATGCAAAGTGTGGATGCATAAATAGATCATTACAAGTATTCGATGAGATGAGGTACAAGGATGTGTTCGCATGGTCGGCCATGGTCAATGGTCTGGCAATGCATGGTCACGGAGAAGAAGCGCTCTATATGTTCGAGAAAATGCTGGTGGAAGGCAGATGTAAGCCGAACTCGGTGACGTTCGTTGGAGTTTTGTGCGCATGCACTCATGCCGGTCTGGTCGATAAGGGCAGATGGTACTTCCAATCAATGAAAGAGATTCACTTCATCGAGCCCCAAGGCGAACACTACGCATGTATAGTTGATCTTCTTGGGCGAGCGCAACTCTTTGATGAGGCTCAATTGATGGTAAGGAGCATGCCCATGGAGCCTGATGTTTATGTGTGGGGAGCCTTACTTGGTGCTTGCAGAATGCATGGGAATGTTGAGCTAGGAGAAAGAGTAGCCCAACGTCTGTTGTTATTGGAGCCCATGAATCATGCATTTTATGTGCTCTTGTCTAATCTATATGCTAAAGCAAACAGATTCCTGGAGGTGAAGAGATTAAGGACTATGATGAGAGCACAAGGTATTAAAAAGACACCTGGTTGTAGTCTCATTGAGGTAGAAGGAGTTGTTCATGAATTTTCGGTGCACATGTCTCATGATCCATTAATGGAGGAAATCAAGCTTGTTTTGGAAAAGGTCACTAAGGAATTGAAGGCAGTCGGCTATGTGCCTGATCTTAAGGAGGTACTACTGGAGATTGATGATGATGAGAAGGAACAATCCATTCTTCAGCATAGTGAAAGACTAGCTTTGGCTTTTGGACTAATGAAGACTGCAGCAGGGAGCCCAATTCGGATATTCAAGAACCTTCGTATATGTAGTGATTGTCATGTTGCTTTTAAGTTTGTATCAAAGATCTTTGATAGGCAGATAACAGTTAGAGACTGTAAGCGTTTTCACCATTTCAAAGAAGGATATTGTTCATGCAAAGATTACTGGTAAGTTTTGCAATTGACCTCATTGTTCTTAAAGTATTTGATTTTCATGTTTTAGATACCATCATATGTCGCAACTGGTAATTGTCAACAAGAATCAACTTGGGCAGCCCAAAGCCAAGAGTTGTCACATTTATAATGGTCGGTGTTGTCAATGTACCTAATAACTTCTATGAGTCTTTCAAAGTTGGGCTTTATTTTCCTAAATTTATTGTTCTTCATGTATCTGCCACCTTTAGGTTGTGGAGAGGTGCACCAATTGTTCTATGTGACAAGAATATACTATTAAAGTTGAAAGGTAGATATTATAGACTAGCAATTAGATCCACTCAACTATATGGTTCTGAGTGTTGGACAATTAACCATCAACGTGTACGTCCATAATGGAAATGAAGATATTGAGATAGATGGATGATCACATATGGAAGGACTGCATATCTAATGAGGTTATCATAAACAGATTAGGAGGTACCAATAGATGATAAAATGATAGAAAATCATTTAAGATGGTTTAGACACATGAAAAGACAATCAAAAGAAGCTCTAGTTAGAAGGTATGAGAAACTAGACGGTGAAAACAGTAAAAGAGGGAGAGGAAGATCACAAAAATATTGAAAGGAAACAATAAAGAATATTGGAAGGAAACAATAAAGAATGATCGTTTACGTTGAGTTAACTATTAGCATGACATGATCAAGCTCTATGAAAACAAAGAATCCATATAGCTGACTCCATCTAGTGCGGGAAAAGGCTTTGTTGTTGTTTGTTTAGTCTACACCTTTCGTTCCATTTCATAAATATCACATTACATGTAAATCTACATGACTAGCTGTGCACTAGTCCCTACTTCCTTTGGAAAACATGAAGATGGAGGCCTTGATCAATGTGGAGTGTGAACATGGTCCTGTATCTTACTTCTTCATTCTCTTCCACCAATTTAAACTTGAAAAAATGAATAAGAGTTGCAGCAATAATCTTCATTTATTGATAAGCAAATTCCTTGCCAAGACATATATGCAGTCCTGCCTGTAGCAAGCACATCAGATAGCGTAATTAAAAGATGGATAGATTAGAAAACTTATTTCTTAAAGGATATCATATTTTACAATGCTAATTTGATAAACCTTTTATTGTTCTAGTTGATCAACTATCTGCTATGGATAATAGATAAAATGAAAATAAAGGCATACTAAAAGAAAGAAAGGGAAAGAGTTCATAGGCAATCAAACCAGGAAAGCTGTGAACTTGAAGGGAGACTTTGGACTGAAAGCCCATCTTGGATCCATCTTTCAGGCCGGTATTAATTTGCATCTTCACCCCAGAGATATGTCATCCTGCCCTTTGAATAGATTGGGAAGATCACATAATCTCCTTTTCTCACTCTGGAACCCTGGTAAAGTGTCATCTTCATACATTCTTTGAAATCCTGCAGTAATTTATAGTTGAATATCGTAAATTGAAAAATTCCCTGTACCTTGGCAACTGGCAACTTGTAAATACATTCATGAAACCAAGAAAGCAATTGAATCCTTCTAAAGCTGGGGAAGAGGTAATGGTTTAAGGACCAAGTTATGGCAGGCATGAAAGGCAATGGAACCTTGTATTCCAAGTACTCAAAACATGGTTCTTTGGTGGTAGCTTGCACCCTCTTGTTCATCTAGATGATAGAAGGTTTCATTAGGAAGCAATCATACTTAAAAGAAATGCTTAATTAGGGTTGGTTTATTACCATTGGAACTGCAGGATATAACCTCAGAGTCTCAGTTAAGGCTGCATGTAGGTAGTGCATCCTACCCAAAGCTGCATTCGTTAAGATGTCGGTGAATTTTCCAGTTGTTTCATGCGTGGTATTGACCTCATTGTTCACTTCTTCATCGATCTTGTCTGCTACTGAAGGGTGCTTGCAGATCGTGTATACAAACCATGAGAGGGTCACTGCGGTGGTGTCTCTTCCCGCAATCGTGAAGTTCAAAACAATATCCCGCAAGAACTTGTCAGTAATGCACTCTGCTTCTTTCTCATTTGCTGCCAAGAACCTTGACAGTATGTCATTTTTCTTTGCTTTCTGCTCCAGCTGAAATTTCGTTAAAAGATTGAAATGAGTATCTACAGGTGGCAGAAAAGAAGCTGTTGAGTTGGATGTTACAAAAGAAAAGGCTGAAGAGGTTATCAAAGATAAAGCTGGTATTTGCATCAGTAAAACTACCTATGATTAAAATGATTTGGACATTTAAAGAGGAACCAAGTGGAACACTGATAAGGTGAGAGCTTAGATAATGGACGCTTTAAAATAGGTAGAGCCTTTGAAGTGTTTAGAAGGGAACACTAAAATATGATCTTTCTGTTTTCGAGTGGAATGCTAACATGGCATAGGATGGAACTCTACTACGAGTAAAGATCCATGTAAGCAACCTCAGTGTGGGAAAAGGCTTGGTTTTCGCTTTTGCTGTATCTCTCAGATGGATTGCCCTCTTTTATGGAGAAAACAGAACTTCCATTCGGACCACAATGCGATTGCATTATAAGGTCTCAACTGAAGATATTGAGCTGCTTCAGGTATTAGACCAACTATCTGATGGGGCAAAGTATGATTTCGGGCGTAAATGTCTTAAATTCTTGCAAGGGAGAAAAGAGAACAATTGAATCTATATCACTTACAGGAGATCCATGTTTTTGACGAATGATTTTGAAAACTGTCATCAATCAAGTTTATATTGTTCTTCAGAGCAGCTTTCAACCCTATGTTGAGAAACCTCTTCAACTTCCAAAAAGCATCAATATAGCACTTGTAGATGAGAGTATTTGAATCATTGAAAGCATTTGCAAACATAATCGCCTTTTCACTTGATCCAATGAAGGTCTTTAGTTCCACACCAAACCCGATAGTGAAGATTGATTCCAGGGTGGCCCTCATCAATAAGTCCTGCAACTCAGTTGTTATAAGCAATTTCAGCAGAGAGGCCCAACAATAAACCTTGTTGGTTGAGAGAAATTTCAACAGAACAGAAGTATCAATATCAATAGCAGCAGCAACCAGAGATGGCGATATTGGCCATCAAACAGGCGGTGATTACCCGGTTTGACTGCGTTCGTGTTTGTGGTATCTTTGACCAGGTATGAGCAGGGAAAAAATAAGTACCACCCAACCTGTCTACACGATTTTCAAAATTTCGACAACCTTGAAAATTTTGAATTATTTTGGACATAGATTTATAAGTGATTGGGAAAACTTCTAATTTTAAGGACAGGTTGCTCAAATCTGCCCTGGTACTCCCCCCCCCCCCAAAAAAAGCCAAAAAAGATCCAATCCCATCCCCATCACATAGGCAAAAGGATGGATTCAGGGAGAAAGATTGAAATTTAGGTATGAAGCCGGATAAGTAATATGGGTGTATCCATTTCCGACCTGCCTATTCCTAACAGCAGCAGCAACAACAAAAACAATGATATTAATAATAATACTAACAATAATAATAATAAGCTTTACTTGCATATCAATTGCACTCTTCATGCTTGCTGCGTTAGAAAGAACTTCAACCAACCAATTCTGCAGCTTTGTTGCGGAACACATGGCTGCTGAAATCCATAATCGCCCTCCTTGAAAACTCAAGACTTGCAAGCTTTCGTTGATGTTGTTGGAGTCGAACTCTTATATGTGGCACGGTTCTTGAGTAGTTGGAACTAAGAGATCAAATTTAATATCCTTAAAAGAAGGTTAAGATGGTGCTATTCTTTGAAGTGTGATAAGCACTAACCTTTAGGTTTATTTGCCGCCACCTATATCAAATAACCGAATGCAATGGACCCTGACAAATACCTTCAAGATACAACGAAGACTCTCGGTTCGTCTTCCACAAACGCAATCGAGTCCCAGACAAATCAACAAAGTAAAGATGATATGTTGCAAACCCAATTAGCGCAACAATTGGACTTTCAAGCTCTCTTTGAAACTAAGTTGGAAAGTACTCACAATGAGAGAAAAGTTGGATGTATCTTGTTTACAGTACCGCTATATATAGACATGGTGAAGATGTAACTCATGATATAATGAGCATAATTGTCACTCAAGTGGGGGTGACTCTTAATGCCATAACATAGATGTGAAATGTTCAAGAGTTACATCCATTTCATGTGCTACTAATGAGCACATTATCACTCAAGTAAATGGGTCTTTATGCCAAAATATGACTAAAAAATTCTCAAGAGTTACAACCACTATATGTTACTAATGAGCATAATTATCACTTCAGAAAGTGACTATTAATGCCACATATATGATTGAAAATGCTAATGAGTTTTAGTCATAATTATCACTTAAATAAATGACTATTAATGACACAACGTGACTGTACCCATAACTTTCACCAAATATATATTTTGGTATTTTAAAAATACAACCTATCTACATTAAAAATTCTATCTCCCACAAAGTCCTTCAGCGTTTCCTAACTGCTTTCACCTGTAATCGATCCACATCAATACTTGAGCAAACGTTGAAAGTACTTAAGTGGACCGTAAAAGGTGTGGGTTCGTGCAATTGATCGTCTTTATCCAATTGAATACATGTAAGATTTTCTAAACTCTGATATCAAATTGGGGTGAAGAGTGAATCACCTTGTGATAGATGGAGAACTTGGTTTCGAGGTAATGCTCTATGGTGGCCGGGTCGCATGTATAGATGAAGGCAGCTCAAGGATACAGAATTCTGAAAGTCTTGCGCTTGGGAGAAAGCTCTGAGTGGTAATCATACAACCGGCTGAAGTTTCTAACCTCGTAGATCATGGTGCCCATGGCCGGAGGATAACCTTCTTTCTTGCATACTTTCTCTATGAAGAACCTTGCGACGAAGAGCAAGTACCAGATGGAGATAGAGATCACTAAACACAGAGAAGCAGAGAGCAGACAAATTAGGAGCCCACCATTGAAGAGTTTCTTCCTGATTAAGACGATAATCAGATGATATTGGAGGGAGGAGGAGATGCTTCGGGCGACTCTTTCTCATACGCCGACAAACTTGCACGCAATGTACATTGACTTGGGAGAACAAAACCTTGGCCAAAATTTTCGGCTTGGGGGCTTTTGTTTCTTTGAAACGACAGTACAAAGGATAGTCACCATTACTGATACTATGACTCGTTCGTGTCTTTGTCTCGTAAAAATTGAGGAAGCAGGCGGGTATGAGCCTCCGTAAATAAAATAGAAGATGGTATTCAGATCTTTTTGGGCCTTTTGACCGAGGCCTAAAATCATTTGTACGGAAGCCTACGGCTTAAAATTTTTAGGGTGGTTAGTTTTTTTTTTAAATATAATGAACTACATATACATTACACATATAAGAAGGAAAACCGGATCACGCCCACTTCTTATATGCTATTGAGGCCTACATATTACTTTTTGTTCGCATGAGTATAACTTTAAAATTTTAATTATTTAAAAAAATATTATTATTAAGCTTGATAAGTCAGTGGTGGGCAGGACCCACCGAATATATGTATATGTATATCGTGGCCCACCGGTTATCAAAACCTCGTGTGTAGGTCAGGTTCCACCTTGATTGGGTCGGGTACTGTTTTGCCAGGCAGAATAAAAATCCACTCAATCCAGGTGGGTTCGTCCGTAGTATCCGCGGACCTTGCATAACAGACAAAGAGAAGATTGAAACACTCATGGACCCTCATAAATTGAATAGACTCAAGTTGAAATCAACTGTAATCGCCTTTCTTTTCTGTGTGTGTACAGAACTGTTAGGTGGTAGGCCATGCTAAATGTGACTTTTGGACTCCAGATTTATAAAATCGTCATAGAAAAAAAATGAAGACATATATATAGCATGAATTGTCGAATAACTAGGAGAAAGATAATGAACTAATGCATCAAACTTAGAGTGGTTCGACAGCCTCCGAGAATCCAAAAAGGAACAAACCTCATGAGCAGCAGCAATGGAAGATGCATTGTAGGAAGTTAGAAACAGCTTCACGTCATTAACAGAAATCAAAACATAAACTTAGACGAATTAATGAAAGGTGCATTATATGTGCTGCACTCAGGCCGTTAGCCCATGCTGGCAAGGCTCTTCACTCACGTGATAGCTGGCCATGAGATTGACTCCTGGGGCATGCATTTCCGCCTTCGGCCTCCCATTGTAACTCAAAAAAATTAATGTGCGCTAGGAGCATTATACCTCTATTTGACAATTCAATCAACTCACAAAGCAAGTTGACATAGATATATACATACATGCAGGTGGGCGGGTGTGCACACACACTCACATATGCGCGTGGGTGTGATAGGAGCTTTATACCTCTTTGACAAATTCAATCAACATCAAAGAAAGTTAACATAGATATACACATACGTGCAGGCACAGCAAATGAGTGGACTCCTAAACTCTGAGAAATATGAAAAAGCTAAAAAATTGAACCAGAGGACCAAAACCATCATTGAAGCAGATGGCTTTTACAATTATGAAAGTCATTAGTTGAGGTAACAGTTTGCCTTGTGATCTGCTTACGACATAACTTGGCAAATGTCAAAGGGAACTGAGCATTACGCGTTGTAGTAGAAAACAATTCTCTAAGAATCAATCATGTAGAATCACTGCCTCTTCCCTAACAAAAAGCATAGTGCATCTGTGTCTCACAAAACCCTGCAGCTGGCATGGAGTTGCCTCTTCTCTCTGGGCTTCTACTGTTAGATGCTAAGAGCCTCTTATCTTCTTCCAGGGAAAACCTTCACCCAGTGGCAGGAACTAAGCTCAACCAAGTCATCCTTTTGAGTCGTGTTCATGATTACCTATAGGACCAGACCCGAATACACGCTACTTTCCAGCTTCTCTCACCTGGAAGGAGCGAGATTTACACCGGAGACACCACTATCATGAAGCACATAGACAAGACCAAGTTCAACAACCATGGTAAGGTATATAAACAGAATATGAATATGCATCCATTTCTGAAGAAAGTAATGAATAATAAATCGCAATTGCAGGGTTAGAGAGGGCACAAGCAGTTCAAGGATTTCCTTTGTGATGGATTCTCGACCAAAGCCTTCAGGGATTTCAGCGGCCGAGTCTTCCTGAGTAATGCTGCTATTTTTACTCAAGTGGGTTTCAGTATATGCCTAAAACAACCAGAGCTTCGATTTACAGATTGCTACCTTTTAGTGGCTGATCTAGGAACATCTCAAGGGGACTCAATTTGTAAGATTGGATTAGGAGTGGAACTTAATACTGCTAATGGATCATCTAGCGAGGAAGGTAAAAGATTTACAACAAGCTGCAAAGATTCTAGCTAGCAAATCTTCCGGCATTTCATTGACGACCTACAGTTGGAGAAGAAGCTTTTGAATGTGGGAGCCGAAGCAAAGCTTAAGAGAGAGATTGCTGTCATCAATGACTTTGTGTACAAGTTAATAAATCTCAAAAGAAAACAACTTTCCCCCCAATATACCTCAAGATCTCATGTAAGCTTTTCTTAATATTTAGGGACGAGCTTTTCACTACGCAAGAGCTTCAATTATCTTCTAAACTTCTACTAGATCCCGAAACAGATAACCACTGAGTACTCGAGAGACATAATATTTAGCTTAATGCCAGAAGCGACACAACAGCAGGCACAGTTGCGTGTTTCAGTTACATGTGCAAACAGCCTGAAATATAAGACGAGTTGCCAAAGGCATGATGCCACCGGTGCAGAATGCCAAGAAGAATCCATCACAGATTTTGCCAAAATCCTGAGTGGTGAAAAGCTAGAAAGAAGGCACTATCTGCATGCAGCTCTTGCAGAGACTCTCAAACTGTATCCGGTTGTTCCTTGGCCATAGACCTGATTCCCAGACTAGGGTTTTAGTATTGAAGATTCTTGTTATGGATGTAGGACCCAAAGGTTGTATTTGGAGATGACACTCTGCCGGATGGCGTTCGAGTAAGAAAGGGTGATATGGTCTACTATCTTGCTTATGGAAGGGTAGGTTGGAAATCCTTATGGGGTGAGGATGCCGAAGTGTTCAGACCAGAAAGGTGGCAACAAAATGGTCTTTTCATGCCAGAATCGCCATTCAAGTTCGTAGCAATTCAGGTGATTTTCATAAGCAGCCAATAAAAAAAACTGTATTACTTGTACGTATAAAATGAGTTCATGTTATCCTCTCCTAATGACAGTGTTTAATGCGCAGGCCGGGCTTTGGATATGCTCGGGGAAAGGACTTTGTATACCGGCAGAAGAAGATCTCTGCAGTTCTCCGCTTCTTTATCCTGAAGTTAGCCAATGAAACAAGCAAGTCAAGTATCGATGTGCACTTTGCAGATAGAAAATGGACTTTCTTCTATTGGCTTCATGAAGGAAGGTTGCAAGGAGCAAATGACTTTACATAGGAGAGTCAATGCAGTAGTAGCAACTGATTATGTGACCTCTTCCAAGAAAGCCAGTGTGAAAATCCGACTTTGCATTTGAAGCCCGTTTAGTAGCAATAACTAGATATGTATTCACTAATTATAAAGTGTCATTTTCCAATATATCCTTACAAAAACGTGGCTAGCATATAGTGTCAAGTAGTGAGAGATAACTTATGATTTTAAAGCACAAAATCTCCTTTCAGGAAAATGTCAGCCAGGTAACTGTCATGGTAAGTGCACAAAGATGACAAAAGAAACATGCAAATTATGGAAGGGTATATGCTCAAGTAGATAATCTTACAAAAAGTATGAACTTTGGTTTTATCACAGCATAACAATGATAAGGACAATATCTCAAAACTGCAGAGGGACGGGCAACACAAATCAAAACTAGAAGAGTAAGCTTCAATCCCATGATTATTGGAAGACACAAATAGCATGGATATAGGGCTCGAATTTTACATTATGGGGCATCAGAAGACCCACAACAGCATTTCTTTCAGGTCAATGCTGAATTTGATTAGTCTAATCACGGCCAAACTATCCTTAACATACCTCCTCTCCTCTTCATTCGAGAGCAAGAAGATATCCCAGGCCAACAACCCCATCAAGCTGCGGTGACTAGGCTCCTTTCTGAGTGCCCCTCTCCCCCAACTTAAGTTCTCCAATGTGCTGTTGGAATTACCCTGACTTATTCAAGGACATCCAGAAGGCATGGCTGCAGATAGGAGGGTGGAAGACGGCTTCCAGGTCTTGATGTCCATTTTCTTTGCTTCCTGAACGCCTCTATTGCTTGCAACCAAAGTCTTTCCTCTGAAAACCTTCAATACCTTAAAATAACCATTACATATCCAACAACAACAACTAAACCTTTTCCCATACTAGATGGGGTCAGCTACATGGATTCTTTGTTTCCACAGAACCCTATCATAATTTGTAGAATCCATGGTAAATAAGTCTGACAAAGTTTTATGCTGCTTATCGGAAGCCTAACGCAACCCTCCTCCATTATCCAATGTGAGAAATAATTAGAAACTAAATAGAGAATAAAATGACTCTAACAAAGATGATGCAAGTATTTTTTTGACTTTTTTCTATGCAAAAGGTCGGAAAGGGGGAGGAAAAATGTTGGAAGTGGCACAAGTTGATACCCTTGGAAGTGTAAGCTTTGGTGGAGCTTCAACGACTTCCCCTCTCTTGCAGGAAATTCCAACTTCTCATCGCCTTTATGTTTCTTGTGTTTCTTTTTCCTCTCTTCCAAAAACCTGGAAAAAAGGCAAAAGAAGAAGCTGAAACCACAAAGAGAAAGGAGCCTAACATAATTTCCTTCTACGTTTCAGGAAGATTTCGAGGGAATGGGCACATAATGACCACCTTAAACTGTGTTGTCTTTTAAATGCTGTCACCAAATCAGCAAAACAAACTACAGAAAGCTATAACTACAAACCAGTGCTTCATGCTGCGTTACAACTTACATCTATAATTATGTACTATAATCCCTATATGCTCTGAGGTATATGTGGTATTGTTCTGATCCGAAGGAATCAGTCTTTGTTTTAGTTGCTGCAAACATCGGTTGTACAGGGAGAGGAGAAAAGCTCAAAGAGCATCATGACACCATTAGCTCTTCGACCAAACAGATGTGCATATGCAAGCACTTGTACAAATGCCAAGAACAATTCTTGTACAACTTACCAAAAGAAATGAACAAACAGTTCACTGGAGTGGTACAAAATGAGAAATTTGGTAAAATTGCAGTCTTCAGGAAAAAGTATAGAACCAAAGTGCATGATGCAAGGGACTTCAATAAAAAAAGTAAGTGATGCTAAGGTCAGTAGTCACATCTAATCAATACAGCAGCAAAAAGATGGAGTGCTGATTAATCTTGTCCTGCAACCACTTTTGGGAAACTGCCACAGCAGTGAGTACTAGCTCCATCATATCTATCAATCAAGTTGCGAATTACATCGAGCAATAAAGTGTAACTGAGGGGGTGATAACTTAGTTTCCACTCAGGAAGGACATCAGACAGGTGCAAAAACAAGCTATCAAAACCACATTCAGTTCGATAGGAAGTAATATAAGATCTCCAATCCATAAATGACATCACCTGTCGGGTGAATGGTACAAATGCTGTGCATGAATTTAAGACACTTTTCAGTAATTACTAAAGAAATCATGTCTGACATTACGAAGTATCTGCAGAACATCCCTAACAAATAATCACAAGAAGTAATTATGCACACATCCGCAAATAAATAGATCATTTTCAGAAAAAAATAATAAATAATACATATCAACGGAAATAACATCAACGAATATATCCAAATAAAGATACAATAAGGAGCCTTACTTCTTCCTACGGGCCAGTTTGCTCAAATTAACCGAAGATCATTAACTTCCCCTTTACGCTTCCCTTTTTCTGCACCATGTCTGTTGTCCCCCCTGATATCAACCTCTCCGTCTCTACCAGTAGGTAGCGCTTCATCCCTCGTTGTACTATCTTTCTGTTGACCAACTGCACCAATTTACTGTATGCCGTCACTTTTCATTCTCTTTTTCGTTTTCTAGGAACCATATCGAAATTTAATTCCCAATTATTTAACTACCAGATTGGGCGAAAGATGAACCCTCTTAAGGCAACGTAAAAAGAACAAATTAGTCTACAGCTAAACTAAGAACAAAGATATGTTCCTAAAAGAACAAAGATTCACATACACAGGCAAACTTAACTAGAAAATTTCAATTCCATGCTGGCAAGGATATGTTCTTGCAATCATATGGTTGTAAAGACAAATCCTACAAAGAATCACAAGTGGAAGAAAAGGCAATATGTAAGATATAATGATAACTTATTTTGATGAACTCTTAGCGGTCCTCTGAGAAAAAAAGGTGTTTCTTTAAGCATCCGCATCAAAAGTTTAGCATTAGTTAGTTCCCGCTCTTAGAATCGTTCATGTGATTGACATCGAAATGTATCCCAGTATTTTACCAGGATGACGTATTCATTGTAGACACAGAAAGTTATTCATGCGAAGAAATCAAGTGGGTGCACAAAATCAGAGCACCAAATCGAATTGAAATAAGGAAAAGGATTAGAAAATATGAGCTATGAAATATGCAAATATAAAAGATCATCACGGATTAATTCAGTAAAGAGAATTAACTTTCAAGTCGGGAACGTACTTCTTCACAGAACCCTGTTTGGGATCCTCCGGCTTCCCCAAGTCACCTGAAAATAATAATATAAAAGAATCAGAGACATGAACCAACGCTGAGAGAGAGAGAGAGAGATACGCTTGAAGAGCATAATCTTTCGAAGCTTAGAAGGGAGTGCATCTATCTGAGAGGCAGTTGGGGGAGGAGGCAGACGGGTTTCTCCGCCATGGGCAAACGGCCTTGAAGTTCTTCTCCCTCCGTCTCCTCCTTTTCCCTCCCATCTTCTCTTCTTCCCGAGCTTTCCTCGTTCCTTTCGAGTTCAGGTCGTGTCGAGACCAAGTCGACCGAGACTCGAGTTAGAGATGTCAATATGTCCGGACCAGGTTTGGTGGGCGTAAGAAAATGTGAGCTATCCCTTCGCGTGGCTGCTGTCCTAGGTGGTTTCCACATTGATCTCCTTTGTTCGGTCTACCGTGTCATCGCACCATGACATTGAAGATCACATGAGCACTAAACTAAAAATAAACAAGCCAATGTGAAAATAAATGGTTGGTGACGAGGTTTCAAAGAAGACATTGTGTTGTGTGGAACCGGCCTTGTAGTTCCAAACAAAACCGAATCAGGTCAAGGAACCGGAACCAGTAAAGCCGGACTCGAAACCAACAGTTTCATATCTTTTTAAACTTCAATTTTTTTTTTACATTTGAGCGGTTTAGGACTCAAACTGAAATCAGTGGTTTTAAACCAGAACCAGCCTGATGTTGGTTCCTGATTAAACCGGCATTTTGAAACTGCTGGTCTCGATTTACCGAGAACTGGTCATGTCTGTTCTAAATAAATCTAATTAAGGACAAAGCACAATGAGTTCAACTGTTCAACTAAAGCGCATATAAAGCTTTTCCTTTTCACCTATGCTATCATTGGATCCCACCCCAAGACAAGGTGAAGGACAGCCAGCACGAGAACACTTCTTCCTTTTTCTTTTTTTATCTTTTCATGAGATAATGGAGAGCTGAATGATGCTCCATAAATAAATTTTCTTTTTTATTTTTTAAATTTCATTAAGGAAGATTCACTTAGAGGTGGTCCGTTGGTCCCAGTTCAGGTTCCGGTGGAATCGGCCGAGTCTAGATTCACTTTCTTGGAGGACTAACTTTCCTTCTTCTATGTCAAACGGGTGGGACGAGATGTGAATGCCCTCCGGTATGGAACTCTTCACCTTCAACTTGAACCTTTCCTGAATTCAACCCTTAATCTAAATAAAAAATCGTGGCTCCCGGTGCAACTTGTCTTCTAACGCAAGTGAACTCTTGGTTATTTTTGGGAGGTGAGGAATTCCACATTGAGGGGTGTACGTCTGATATAAGGCCTGCTTAACCTCAACTCCTTTCTCTTTTCTTCTTATGCATAAAGCTCGGAAAGTCTCTGTTCTTCACAGCCAAGTGTAGTTTTCCTCATGTTACATGACAAAAGATGACTGTTCTTTATTCAGAGGTAAGAAGATAACAATGGGTAGTTGTTAAAGTTCGCCAACTCCGTATGATTCTATGAAACCATCGTTTGTTTTACCTCGTGGTTTCTCATCTTCTAAAATCTGCTGTACTTCTTTAGTCACAAACTTCCACCTTCTAAAGTAAAAGAACACTTAATTCTTGCTGTAAGAGAGCCAGAGAGCATTAAAACCTATGATTCCACATCAGAAAAGAAAGGTTATGATCTGAAATCGCAAGATTCCAAGTCACGTGTCTTGGTGATCCATCAAATTTCTGCTAAAATCGAACTCATTTACAATAGAGATGCAGTTTCACTGCCTTGGATCCAATAAGAAAGCGAACCATTTGGTGGGTCACATAACGTGGAAAGATAAGACTAAGTTTCTCTATCTCATTGGCCTTTCTATAACAGGCTTAGTGGACTTTGCCTAGAACTCGCCGTTTAGGAAATTCGCCAACAAATATTACCAAAAATGAAAATGCAAGCGTTAGATTTTATATATTCTACTGGTTATGGCCTTTCCTCTTCAACCTTCTGAAGTTTTCCACCTTTTGAAATCACAACCTATTTAATACAGTCTGATTCGATTAACCTGCATTATGATTCCGCCACCCGTGAGCTTCTTCTATCGTATCCTTTTGACAGTGCCGACCATCCGTTAAGAGACTATTGCTGCCCACCTTATCGTTGGCAGCATTTTACCTAATTTGTTTTGTTCCTCTCTTTTTTCATCTCTCCTAAACAACCACAGATTCTTGGATTGAAGGAGAGGAAAGAGAATCAGCGGAGTATCTTAGCCTTATTCTCAGCTAAGCAATCCACTCAATGATGTCAACTCTATGGTTTGTCTTAGTGACAACTCTCAGCACACTAGATTTGGTTCTAACCAAGCACAATTATGTGCCTCCTCCATTACCGATCCTTCCCTTACCAACTGCAGCGCAACTCAAATGGCAACAACGGGAACTAATTATGTTTTTTCACTTTGGCATGAATACGTTCACAGATTCAGAGTGGGGCACCGGCCACGAGAGCCCGAAGCTGTTCAATCCGTCCTCCCTTGACGCGAACCAGTGGGCTAAAGTGGCTTCAGATGCAGGTTTCTCTCTTGTGATTCTTACTGTCAAGCACCACGATGGTTTTTGCCTCTGGCCGTCGCGATATACTGACCATTCGGTCAAGAGCAGTCCATGGAAGAACGGCAAAGGTGATGTAGTTAAAGAGTTTGTTCAGGCTGCTCAAGCCAGAGGATTGGATGTTGGCCTCTATCTTTCCCCTTGGGATCGCCATGAGATGACTTATGGGCTTGAATTGCAGTACAATGAGTTTTATATGGGGCAGCTTCAAGAAATCCTTAATGGGTATGTGACAACATCCTTCCTTTCATATAAGATCGATCAAACCAATCAATCAAAGATCCTAACATAGGCAGCATTGAAAGGATCTCTTGTTTTTTGACTGCCAATTGCAATTTGTCTGTTAAAAAGTCCAACGTTTGCAATGTTGATTATTTTCTCTGTGAAATTGTGATCAGTGAATATGGGAGTGTTTCAGAGATCTGGTTCGACGGCGCAAAAGGGAAGAATGCGACGAACATGACATACCATTTCAATGAATGGTTTTCGATGGTGAAGCAAATGCAAGGTTTTATAAACATATTTTCAGATGCCGGCCCGGATATCAGATGGGTTGGAGGTGAAACAGGAACTGCTGGTACTACTTGTTGGTCTCCTATCAACAGAACTTCTCTCAGAATTGGAGATGCAGGAATCATAGGGTATATGATTAGAATTCCTTTACTGCTAATTGACAAACAAGTTTTGTGATGAATACATGATGGATGTTTCTTTTTTAATGCCTGAGATGGTTTTCTATTTCAGATACTTGAACACAGGTGACCCCCATGGTAGTGATTGGGTTCCCCTTGAATGTGATGTTTCTGTCAGAGATGGTTGGTTCTTTCATAGAAATCAAACACCAAAAGCATTAGATGAACTCCTCCACATCTACTATACATCAGTCGGAAGGAACTGTGTGTTACTACTGAATGTACCACCAAACTCCAGTGGTTTAATTTCCGAGCACGACATCCAGAGACTAATGGAGTTGCGATCTGCACTAACCACTATTTTTTCCGTCAATTTCGTCGAGGGGGCGGTCGCGAAGGCGAGCAGCCAAAGAGGGGGAAAGAGTGGAGATTTCTCTGCTGCTAATGTACTTGATGACAATTTACAGACTTATTGGTCGCCGGAGGACTCCGACAAGGAGCCTTGGCTTGAGCTGAGGTTCACAAAGCCAGTGAAATTCAATGTTGTGAAGATACAAGAAGCAATTACGTTGGGGCAGAGAATTGTTAGGCATGAAGTGTATGTGAGACCTGCTGAAGACCAAACAGAAACAGATGATGCCGGCCGGTGGAGGAAAGGTGATATGGTGGCGAACGGCACGACGGTGGGTTACAAGAGGTTACACCGGCTAGGTTCGGTGGTTCAAGCTATTGCAGTATGGATACATGTGAGCGAGGCTCGTGCCGTGCCTTTGATTTCTTCTATTGGCCTTTACTTTGATCCTCACTCAAAGGGTCAGATCTCATAGTTCCATTTCAATTCAATCAAGTCTAGCTTGTTGATTGATTTGTGGAATTAAAATCTTATTTGGTAGTAGTTAATAATTCTAGCTGGCAATAATAATGGTACTCACAATAATGGTGTGAGTCAAGCTACTAAACAACCCTTTGTGTTCACCGGGTTAGAGGGTCTGCTCACAAATCGATGGTTGTAAGTTCGATACCCAGGGTGTTGTGCATCTGGCTTATACCTCCGCCTTCATCAATAATGAAAACTTTGGTTTTGGGGATATAAATGAGCAAGGTAGAGAAATTTTAAATTTTACTATGGTATTTAATCTCTTTATAGTAAATATAATCTTCAAAAAATGAGATGAACATTTAATTACTTATAAGAGTGGCTTATCACAAACACAAATTGATTATTTTGTTTGTAGGAAAAAAGATATATCGTGTTATAAGGATTGCGAGGTAATTCTAAGAGAAAGTTTACCCACCCAACATCGACTTTTAGTGATGAAATTAAAGGTAAAAAAGTGGACAGAGAAAAAAAGAGTGCATCGAAAAAAATGTATATTTAAACATAAAGTCCTTCAAGGAGATGCTTGAAATTATGTTGGTATACCTTATGATATATGGAACAATGTTACTATACATATTAAAAAAATGACGAAAAATGTATTAGGTGAATCTAAGGGAGGTGTACCGGCAAGAAAAGAAACTTTGTGGTAGAGTGAAATGGTGCAAGATAAAACAAGACAAAGAGGGCATGCTACAAATTGCATTATGTTAAGAAGACTAGTGAAACTTTAGAGGCTTATAAGAAAGCAAATAAATAAGTGAAAAATACCGTCGGTGAAGCAAAAACTAAAATTTGAGAGAATTTATATAAAAAAGCTCAACTCAAAAGAGGGTAAAAGAGATATTTTTAGGATATCTAGGGTTAGAGATAAGAAAACTAAGAATCTTAATTTTGTTAGATACATCAAAGATGAGGATGAGAAAATTTTAGTGGAAAATGATGATATAAAAAATAGATGGAAAATTTATTTTATAAGTTTTCTAATGAAAATAAAGATGTTAGTATTAGCTTAGGAGAGTTAGCCAAATCAGAAAAGTATATAAACCAATTTTTTTTTCGATATATTCGAAAGAATGAAGTCAAAGAGGCTCTTAAACATATGAAGGGTGGTAAATTTGTAGGACCAGACAATATTCTTATAAAAGTTTGGAAAATCATATGAGAGACAGGAATTACTTAGGTCATATGACTATTTAATGAAATATAGAGAAACCAAAAGATGCTCAAGGAATGAAGAGTGAGTACACTTATACCCATATACAAGAACAAGGGAGACATTCAGAATTGTGAGAATTATAGGTGTATTAAGTTTATGAGCCATACTATAAAATTATGAGAAAGAATTATTGAATGTAGATTAAGACAAGTATCGAGTACAATAGAAAACCAATTTGGATTCATGCTAGGCAGACCTATTATTGAGCGATTCACCTTTTGATGTGTCTTATGAAACATTTTAGAGTAAAAAAGAAATACCTTCACATGATATTTATTTCTAGAAAAACTTATGATAGGGTAACAAATGGATGTTTTTTGGAGAACCTTAGAAAAAAGAAGTATCTCATTAACATACATAAAGCATGTGTGAGGACTCATGAAGCAATGACAAACTTCTTTGAAGTTAATATTGGGTTACATCAAGGATCAACTGTAAGTATATATTTATTTATAATGGTGATTGATGAGTTAACAAAACATATTCAAGATGATGTATCTTGGTGCATGTTATTTGAGATGATATTGTGTTAGTAGAGGAGTATAAGAAAAAAGTTAATAGAAAATTGAAACTATAGAGAGAAACATTAGAAAGTAAAGACTTACGACTTAGTAGAACAAAGACAAAATACATTGAATGTAAGTTTGATCATTTTGTTACTTAAGAGGACATATAAATTAAAATTGACACACATTGCATCTCTCAAAGGAAAACACTTTTTCATAATGATGGAAGAATTGATGAAGATGTTACATATAGAATTAATGGATGTTGGTTAAAATGGAGAGAAACATCCGGTATTCTTTGTGACAAAATAATACCATTAAAGTTAAAAGGTAAATATTATAGAGCAACAATTAGAGTTGTAATGTTTTATAGTTATGCGTGTTGAGCAGTTAATTATCAACATGTACAAAAGATTTCTATGATAAAAATGAAAATATTGATATGGATGAGTGATCATATAAGGAAAGACCGTATACATAATGAGGTTATTAGAAATTAATTGGGAGTAACGCCAATAGAGAATAAAATGAGAGAATATCATTTAAGATGATTTGAACATATAGAAAGAAAATAAAAAAAAAG
The DNA here is from genome assembly GCA_036023115.1 of Brasenia schreberi. Lineage (NCBI taxonomy): Eukaryota > Viridiplantae > Streptophyta > Magnoliopsida > Nymphaeales > Cabombaceae > Brasenia > Brasenia schreberi. The sequence goes on from JAYKKT010000047.1 coordinate 3,796,492, forward strand.
CTTCTAAGAAGGTATAAAAAAACTAGATTTTGAAAGTATTAAAAGAGGTAGAGGACGACCACAAAAGTGTGGAAAGAAAAAATAAAGAATGACCTATCTTATGTTGAGTTAACGGATAACATGGCATAAAATAGGGCTTTGTGGAAACAAAGAATCCATGTAAGTGTAACTGACGTATGGGAAAAGACTTAGTTGTTGGTTGTTGGTTTTCGTAAATATCTTGTTGGCGTTGTCCAAACTTTGGAGATGTATTTCACAAGGATCATACCTCACAACCACAATCAACCAACAACATTACATGTATAATTATATACTTTTTCTTTACTGCAATGATATATTACTGTAACTTGGGGTTTGATGAAAAGATTCTGGATTCAACAATGCTGGTTTTCAGATTTCTGGAATTTGGCCAAACTTGCTCAAGTTAGCTCTTTCTTTGTCCTCCTTGTTCTCCTTCTCGACGATCGTAATCAATGAAGGGGTGCGTGGTCGAAATTCCCTCATAATGAGAATTCATGCCTAAAAAATCATCAAGAACTTAATCGTAATTCTACCAACGTATCATCTTTGTCATGTTGATCTGATTCTTGGAATTTAGGCACTAATTGGGTTCATGCCTGAAGGAGTGGAGATTTTTTTTGGGGGTGGGATGGGGAGGCCGAAGCCCAAGAAATGTCCCCGGAATCGAACTTTAGACTTGTCAGTCAATCCCCTACCCAGGTGGGCTACTGCTCGTAGTGCCAAGCGGTGGAAATTTAATGAAAGTCAATTGTGACGATCTGACAAAGAAGGTACCTCGAGTTCTGTTTTCCACAAATTCACTTCAATCAAAATATTCCATATGAGGTTTCTGAGAAATTATTCCATATGAGGTTTCTGAGTTTCTTCCATTGAGCATATAGAAAAGAAGAGAAACTTTACATATGAAAACTACTCAAAGGCTCTAAGGGTTATATAGGTAGAAAAATACAACAAAAATATTGTAAGAAAATATTAAAAAATAATATAA